>JAQBSW010010164.1:0-25502 GCA_029291075.1 Eudiplozoon nipponicum
AAAGCAATATATATACCAAACCGGTTTAGTCCTTATTGGGCATTCATCAGTTTTAGTTTGAATTATCACAGCCGGATTGGAACTGATGAACATTTGATTGAGTCATGCAATTCATTTCTTACGCCATGGAAGACACATATCGTATGCGATTATTAATTATAGATATCAAAATAATTTTTTGATCGGCTTCTCCGTCAGGTAGTTGGTTAACTTCGTTGACGAAAGGAATGAGCTTCATGAAGGAAATGCTACCTGATTTAAATCCCAGTCGTGGAAATCCTGGCTACTTCTGATGAGTTCCTATCATCATCAGCAGCATCATGCACAACAATACGAAAGTCATTAGTTATTAATGTTTTACTGCCATATAACCATAAGAATAACAACGAAAAATCAAGAAATGTTATTATAAATGAAGTGATAATAATGACAAAAATACTTATTTCGGTATATAAATTATTATAGGCGAGTTATTTATGAGGGGCGGGATCTAGTTACTATGAGTGTATATACCTAGATAACACACAGAAGTGAGACAAACTTAACCTCTACACAACACCATTATGGAAAAATCAGCATCAGCAATATATAACAAGGAATAATACGATGAACTCGCAAATAATGTCTAAATCGGTCTAGTAAACGAACTGGAATTATTCATAGAAGAAGTAAATGATATTCATTTACTAGACCACGCTCTAGTTATGTAGGCGTATGATATGCACTTCAGGACTGAACCAAATGTTCGGGGGTTGAATACCGGCATTTACAATTCTGGCTACTAGTGATGAATGCCCAACAAGTGCGAAACATGTCGAGTTTATAAATTTCGCTATCCATCGCTGACTTTTCTTCAATTGGATTGATAAAAATTTTGGAAGTAAAAACAAATGTGCAAACGGCATTACTAACAGCATTATTAGTGAAAGTAATTGCAGAAAAACACGGATGTTCAACACTGCAATCTGCACAAGCTCCCCGCTGCTTTCTGTAAGAAATACTAAATCTTACAAACAATGCGATACGAAAGACAAAATATGTACGCACAAAAGAAAACAAAGCGAATGCTTGGTCAAAACTCAATTCATCAATACAGGAATAGTCAGATCTCAAACACCACACCATAAAATTCACGCAAACACTTACCGACACGTCTTCATAAATATACAACTTACAATGATTACATAAAGCATCGGCCGTCACGCAGTAAAGAAATGGTCGCCTTATCTGTTGAGCCGCGCAGGGTGGATAAGCGAAAACGGGCTACTGCAGGCAACTTTATCTCCGATTCTTGTTTATAACGTGATACAGTGAAATCCACAAGGAAGCTGTATTTCTGATTTAGCCTTGCCCGAATGCTAACTTGGCCATAATGGTGTTGTGGAGAGGTTTAGTTTGCCTCAGTTCTGTGGGTTATCCTGATAAGTTTAATCATAGTAGCAAGGTATTCCTTCTTTCTGCCTCCCTTTCTCTATCTATCTCTCTCTCTCTCTCTCTCTCTCTCTCGTAAATCTCACTAATAATTTGTCTCAAATATCATTTCTGTTTTAATTTATACACGTTTTTCACTCCTTATGGTTATATGACAGTGAAAAATTAGTCACTTTCGACTTTTGTATGGCTGGACATGAAAATAGAATATCTTTATTTGGATTCAAACAACACATGTTTCTTCAATTAGATAATAATATAATGATGATGATAGATACTTAAAGAGAAAACGAGAGAGAAGCGGTTCCTGTATCTGCTAAACAATTTTCACATGAAACCCGTACTAGTGCATATGTGTGCTTATTGACCTGAAGAACGTTCCTATGTTTATATGGCAGTGAAACATTAGTCACTTTTGACTTTTGTATGGCTGGACATGATGATGATGATTATTATTATAAATCAACACATTATTAACCACAAAAAACAATATGATTTTAAATAAATGATCATTTGTTGCGCAAACGGTGATGACAATTGTTTAAATAAAGGTTACTATCATTATATAAATATCATTTCTAATATATATATATATATATATATATATATATATATATATATATGTCCATTGCCATCGAATATTACACAGTATATTTCTAATTAGGAAGAAAAAACACATTAATAACAATGTGGATAATGGCCATTTATTTCGAGAATACTAATCTTCGCTTTACAATCTTTCATTTATATACATCTTGGGTTTTCATTTGATTATGTGAGTCGCAACAAATCTGATTCGGTTTTACTTCTATCTTTTGTTTGGGCTGATTAGTATGTGTGTGCGCGTATGTGTCTGTGTGTGAGTGTGTGCATATACTTGTCTTTCTCGATGTATTGCAAAGTGATCTATGGGATCTGGTCATTATTGTATTGAGAAATTGTGTTTTAACCAAATGTTCGCATTTTTGACTGTAACATGTATGAATGTTTTATCTGACTATTGTCTTTCGTTGCGCCTTGCTCCTCAATTTTTCCGGCCCACTCGGTAATAGCGTGTGGTGTGCGATTTGCTATGTGCATATTTTTGTGAAATTTTTATCGCTGTTAACGATGTACGTGAGACCGTATGTGCATCTGCCTTTTTTCTTCTTCGGTTTTTTTGCCAATCCGATCAAATGTTTGTTGAGGATGGTCTAATGGGTGTTTGGGCGTACCTGGAGGCTATTGTGAGGATATTGTGATACGTGGCCAGTCGATTAAAATTTCTTGTTGGTGAAAGCTTGGAATGTTTATACCGGATGCTTGTTGTTTTCTACAAAGAGCTTCAAATATATTTAACGTTTTCTTATTTTACCTTGTGTATAATTGAGAAATTGGTCAAATTCGCTGAGTGCCCCGTTTCAAATATATGATCGGAGATAGCTTGTTTGCATGACAGTGCCAAGCCATTTTAATAACGTTTTGCGGTAGATGATATTGGATTTTCTTGATTAATTATTTTTTTTCGCGCGTCCAGTATATATATTATACCACGCATACATGAAAATGCGCAGTCTATGAATGATTCGGAGGGAATTGGAAATTTATTTTTGGTATCCAATTACATCATTCTCTGTGTACTGAATTTGATGTTAAATTTTACTCTGGGAACATTCACCTTAGAGAGTATAATTAACAACAGTGCAAATATTCAGGCCGGAAGGTGGCCACTAAATGTAAAGTTTATAAAAACCTGCTTGACGGTATCCTCTCTAGTGTGAATCTGACTTCGTTTGATTTTGACATGTATGAACACTTTTTCCTCAAGTAGCCTAGTTCTTCCTCGATCTTGTGTTCAGAGCAGATATTTCTAATTCTATTTTCTAGGTTGTTAACTAGGTTAATTTTGTGAGATTTTTTAACACTATTATTGTAATAAAAGTTTTGTTCAAAGAAAGTAGATTTTTTATGTATTGCCAGTGTCAAATTATCATTTTTTTAATCGATTGAGTTTGATGTTCAAGAAGGGATAAGTGTTGTCTTTCTCTACCTCGAGAGTAAATTTAATGTCTGGATAGGCTACATGGGCTTGCTTGAGGATTTCTGATGGATCTTCTGCTTCTGGGATGAACTATAATATATCATCCACATACTATTTTAGACTGCGCTCTGGTCGTTTGTTCAAGATAATGCATGCATACATCTGCCAGGATGGATGCAATGCAGCTTCCCTTGACAACCTCAGGAGCTCCTCGGATGTGGCCCATTATTTCAATGATCAATGCACCGCAACATAAACCAGCTAAGTTTCTCGACAAAATACTTCAACCATTACGAACTATCATAAACTCAAAAACTACCAAGGACTATTTAGAGCTAGCAGATGAACTGAAAGAGAAAAAAATCTATAGAATAAAATTGTCTCGCTTTAAATCTTATCCTTATTTACGAACATTCCACTGAGTAAGACAAAGAAGATCTTGTGGACCTGATTAAAAATGAGTTTTGCGATTTTCATATAGATACCAATGATATCAAAGACCTCATATTAGCATGTACAAAAAACGTGCAATTTACATTTGGAGGGAAATACTACCGTCAGATAAATGGTGTAGCTATGGGGAGCTGCTTTGAACCCCTTCTGACAGATGTGTACATGCATCATCTTGAACAACCGAGCCTAAAATGCGCACTCTACAAATGGTATGTAGATGATATATTATTTTTCATCACAGAAGCAGCAGATCCATCCGAAATCCTCATGCAAAAAGAATCAGGAAGACCTTCTCTGAACACTTGATCGAGGAAGAACTGGGCTACCTGACAAACATTTTGCTAATGTACAACTAACCACACTGGTTCATTGATGGCTACACCAGACTACGTCAGATTCGCACTAGAGAGGATACCGCCATGCAGGTTTTCAAAAACTGACCATTTAGAGGCGACATTACGGCTACAATAATTGCACGGTGGCTAAAAAGAAGAACTATAAAGTTAATATCACATTTAGCACACAGATAATCATGAGGTTTGATGCCAATGATCAATTGCCAATTCTCTCCAAATTATTCGTAGTTTACAAATTCTCATGTATGTGCGGTAGTACATTAATTGGACGTATGAAGAAGCAATTGATCAGCAGAATCTAGCACCATTTGCCACAGAAATTGACGAAAAAAGACTTGGCACTGTCAGGAAAATGTGCTATTTTCGATCATATATTGGAAACGGAGCACCCAGTCAATTTGACAAATTTCTCAATTCTACATTAAGCAAAATCAGAAAAATTATTATATTTATGAAGCACTTTATATAAAACAAAAAACACCTGGCCTAAATATTCAAAAGTTTCATCAACATGATTTTCTAATTGACTGGCCACGAATCACAAAACCCAACAACAATTTACTAGCGTCCAGGCAAGACCAAACAACTCCTCAACCAGACAACAAAAATTCGATCGTATTGGCAAGAAACTGAAGAGAAAAAAACAGATGCACATACGGTGACAGAAATTTCGAAACAATATGAGCATTCATCACTGCAATCCGCACCTGTGCTGTTACCAAGAGTAAAAAAAACAAAATTGCGGATCAAGGAGAAACGAAACACTACACTCGGAAAAAATTACATTCGTACACGTGGCAACCAACAATGTGAACAGTTAAATACTGTTTGTTGCGAAGAACTAATATATATGCAAGTATGTATTAGGTGTTGCGAACCAAGTAACAAATTAGTTCAGTTGTGACCAGAAGGATAAACCAAAGGCAGCATGAACGGAAAGTATAATCTCATGCACATTCGTTTCGTGCTTACTGGCGACTCATCAGTAGGAGCCGGTATTACGCCCTTTAACCACTATATATTTGGTCAAAGAATGTGGAATAATAGGACGGTACAATTGTACCAAATATATAGTGGTTAAAGGGCGTAATACCGGCTCCTACTGATGAGTCGCCAGTAAGCACGAAACGAATGTGCATGAGATTATACTTTCCGTTCATGCTGCCTTTGGTTTATCCTTCTGGTCACAACTGAACTAATGTGAACAGTTGGTTAACTCTCAATCCATCAATACAAGAATAACAAGATCCCAGAAATCACTTTGCAATACACCGAGATAAAACATTTATATGCAAATACACGCACACATTTACTAATCAGCCAAAACAAAAGATAGAAGTAAAACCGAATCAGATTTGTTGCGACTAAAATAATGAAACGAAAACCAAGGATGCATATAAATGAATTTCAATTTTAGTAGTCTCGACATATTAATTATTATTATTATTGGTGTTTTCTCTACTTATTATATATATATATATATATATATATATATATATATATATATATATATAAATTTTTTTGTCTTAACTAATCATTGTTTAATTTTGATAAAAAACTCATACAGTAAAACGAATTCATGTTTATTAGGAATTCTTCATGTGCTGGCCAGAATTTGCTGCTTTGGAATTTGTTGCTTTTGTCACTAAACCATTCTGCCGCACGCTGCACACAGTTTCAAGTTATATACTACTTATATATATATATATATATATATATATATATATATATATATATATACGTTATCCTTTCCTATGTATGTAGCCTATTTGGCATCTCTTTAAACTTGAAGTTTAAAATTCTGGATAACACGTTACGTGCTCGCAATAAAGACGAAATCGGCCACCTGAATGAATTTCCTTTTCTACATTATACAATGCTTAGTTTATACTGACGAATATATGGGACTGGACTCATCAAGATATCAATCTTCGTTTAATAACTGTTATTACCGCCCGCGCAACCAATGCTTTTTTAATTATATGAATGGTAAATTCAATAACATTTACCCATGCCATATAGGCGCCACCTGAAGGCAAAGTTAACCAACGAATATTAGCTAGTATAACTTATAACTGTGTGCAGCGTGTAGCTAGGCGGCTCAGTGGTTCGAGTAACAGATATGAAGCAGACGTGCCGCGGTTTGAGTTCCGCCCGCAGTGAATTCCGAACAGTACACGAAGAGTTCTTAATAAGGACAAAGCCGATCTATTGAATGAACTGCCTTTTCTACATTATACAATGCTTAGTTCATACTGAAAAATGGATTTATATAATGTGACTAGGTGTTTATATCAAGATCGCCGTTTTGAATTAATAGACAAGAAAATTGTGTATATTTTACAGATCCTACCATACCTATTTCTAAAAGCTATTTGTTAATCTCCTTACCGCATTGAATTAGAAGTTCTTCACATTGCAACGCCCTTTTAACGTAGCAGAACGAAACTGAATTTAAATTTCGATGATTGTTTAAATCGTTTCTGCTGATGAATAGACTGCTTATGTGAACCAGACGAGAAAACAAAAGCGACATCGAATAAAGACAAAGAAAGGCTCAGTTTCTTCATTCAGTGATCAGCCGATTGCAAAAGAAGGCTATGTCGAGGCGAACGGGATAAATGAAAATAATTTTGAAGGCCATTTCGCGTCGGAGCGGGGATTCTATGATCGAATTACAGGAAATCTCTCGTTAGACCAAGTAATTTGATAATTTATTTTTAAAATTTAATTTTACTAATCTAACAGACTAGATTTTTAATGCTTAACCTCTTTAAATGTGAGATAATTTATGATAAATTTGTGTAATTTGAATTCCATACAAATTTTATTTTACTGACTGACGAACATTAAGGCTTCCTTAGCCGTGCTATAAAGCCTAGCATACACTTTCTCTTCAGCCGCATCCTCTAATGAGAAACCTCTTGTTTGATTCTTTGTCACGGAAGATGCTAACATAGTGTTGAATTTGTTGCTTTGGTATGAGACTAATCATTTCAGTAGTTGTGGGCATACATGTATATATATATATATGTATTTGTTTAGGCTCCAATGCAGGTTAATATATGATAGCATGCAAATATGTATATGTATACACACACACACATATATATATATATATATATATATATATATATATATATATATATATATATGAATATCTATGATTGAATGCGTTTATATCTGTGTAATATCTGTATTTTGTATTTGTGCATATGTGTACGTGTCGTGTATGTATTAATTTTTATGGTATGTATGTATACATACATGTGGGAGTGTGTATTTATTTGTGCAATTTTTATACATTTATTTTTTTTGAATTTTTGTATGTTGGAATACATTAAACAATCAATGATTGCGCGGGTGGTGATAACAATTCTTTAAATCAAGTTTGCGAGAATGAAGTAAACATCAATCCCATTATTTTTAACCAGTCGTCGTAAAACAGCAAAACTACCGTCGGTCGCACGCACTGAAGATTTTAGACCTTCCATGATCATTATCAGATATATATATATATATATATATATATTCATTGTACCCTTCCTGTGTGCAAAAACAAAAAGAAATTTTATCAGATATAAGAAAATTTTCTTTCTCATGGTCTTCTCAAATATCTACTCATGAACATATCTTTATATATAAATTGGAAAGCAAAACAAGATAGAAATATGTGAACAAAGAGAGTGTGAAAAATAGAAGAATATATATATATATATATATATATTTATATATATATATATTTATATATATATATATATATATATATATATATATATATATATATATATATATATATATATATATATGGAAAGTGCGAACCGCATATCTTATTTTGCTTTCCATATGCGAGTACACTTTCTTTTTATTTTAACTTTTACTAGTCATGAATTTATACAAGGTAAATAGATAAAAGAGTGCACTACTATAATCCAAATTTTTCTTTTTTGGCATAATTGCTATTTTGGCGGTCAGCCAGTACAATTTTCATTAACATTTTGCGTCAACATGATACTAATTAATGTGGTTGATTTTGTATTCATTTACTATTAGCTCACTCAATGTAGGCGTTTGGATTGGATCTTAATTTCTCACATATTATAATCCAGTTTGCCTAGCTCAGATCATTGATAAGCTTTCAGAAGCTGCATGTGTACGCCTCAGTTCTTCAATGCGTGCATGAGCTGTTATTTTCTTCTCGAGTTTTATAATGTCATGCAATGCACTGCATGTTTCTACCTTTCGCCAGGTCCTACATGGTAGAAACTGCTTAGTTATTATCCACACGTCAAATTTTCTGTACACCCTTACATAAATAATCCACTTAGCATAACTGTGATGCCATAATTTAGGCACAATACATTATTCCAGAATGGAAGATATTTAAATGCGACACTTTTGTACGTAAATTTCAGACAATCAATCTTCTTCTACTTTCCTATATTGGCGCATGCTTCATCCTTGCCAAAATTTTAAATTGTATTAATGCAATATAAAACTATCTTAAATTTTGGCCAAAATGCATTAGCTCTTAATTTAATGAAATTGCATATTGTGATTTCCTCTTCTCAGCTCATGCCCATACGAAAGCTCTTTTTATACTTTCTTTTATATTTCTGTGTGTCATAGTATAGTGAACTAATCCCTTTTAGCCTTGTGCATTTTTGCATTGTATACACATATCTGTATGTTATCAGTATACATTAAACATGGCATAATCTAGTTAAGTTAATTCTTGAATTAAATTAGTTTCGTCCTTATAGTGCATTAAATTAGTTTGCACGAGGGTGCATTTGACTCATCTACCCTAACACCAAAGCCACACATAGCATTTAATTTTCAGTCAAATAGCAACTTATTTTTTAAATCAATCTTCCCTTCGGGTGAGTCCTATATATATCGCCTTTGACTTAAAGTTCAGACTAGCCATCTCCAATCTTTCATTATAAGACAAATTCCATGCCACTTGAGGAAATGATGTTGAATTTAATTATTATGATAAGACTTTATTATATATGCTTTTGGTATAAACTAAACAGTGTATAGTTTAGCTAATGCTGGTCCTTAACTATACCTGTTACATCTCTAGAGTACACATCAAATAGCTGTTAGAATTGCGGCTCTCGAAACTTACACCAGGGTGCACTTGAACAGATATTTACAATTCACTTCCTCCACCATCGAAGATGCGCATCGCGTGCAGTTATTAGTTAGATACCAACTTATGCTTTTTGGTAAATCTTTACTTCAGGTGAATCCTATTTTTTTACCCCTTTCGATTTAAAGTTCCAACTGGTCATTCCGGATCTGTCATAGGATCAACACCATACTATCTTGAGTAGTACTACAAAGTTGGTGTATGACGACAGATGTGATTATATATATATATATATATATATATATATATATATATATATATATATATATATATATATATATATATATATATCGTCAGTATAAACAGAACAGTGTTGAATAGCAAATGTGATTTCTCAGTTAGAGTGATTTCGTCCCGATGTGACACTTATCAGTTAATTGCCAGAATGGCCGCGACATTACACCGGTCTAGTCGATGAATTCAACATTCAGTTTATACCGCTAACACATATAGTCAAATAATGTCATCGTAGTTTAATTTAAAATATATTTATATAATGCCACTATTTGTCCTTGGATAGTCGCTTTCAATGTATGTATTTAAAAAGTTTTTTTTTATTATCTCGTTATGTGTTACTCTTGGTTGCAATGACCTTTTTCCAGTGCCATGGTCCTAAGGAAATTGGCTACTACATGCACTATCATTTTAATAAGAGTTAATTTATGGCTAGGTGGATGAGTCAACTTTAAAAACAAAATTCTTTTGAGTCTGAGTCCTATGAACAACGGCTATTTTTTCAGTTGAATTAATTAATTATTTTCATTTAAACTTGTACACAGGCAGCATTAATGTCTATATTTGTGTGATACATACAAACGAAAGTTAAATATTTTTTCGATTTGTACAGTATGCACTGTTTATTTCTTTCTAATTACGTTCGCAATTTTCTCAATCATATGGATTGTCTAAAACCTGTGAATTGATTATAGCTGGTGAGAAACCCGTCAGCTGCTGGTTTGGACGAACCACCGGATGACGATGAATTAGAACCAATGTCTTCTGTTGGTGCTTGCTGTCTTCCACGACGTGCTTTGAGTAATATTTACGTTAATCTAATTGGTACGACAGACTCATGTGTCATCAATTCAGTTAGTACTCTGCCGTTATCTACACAAAACAGCTGCTTAACAAATGAACCTGATCGACCAGGGATGCTGACAACCTGTGAAAGTCGTAAAATAGGCTCAGTTGATTGCGTTCAGTTAAACTGTAATGAAACTGTGGAAAGCGCTATTTCTAGACCTAGCAGTGCTGCTACTGTAAACGGATATAACACCAAGCTTGATGAAAAAGATGATTTTGATGATATGTCTGTCACAGACGATGAAGAATTCTATCCAGATGTTGATTCAAATGCTGGTTTGAACAATAATAACTATGTGGACTTGTTAAAGGGTGTTAAAAATGTAACAGACGTTAGTGGGCAGCAGTATTCGGGCATGTCCAACAGTAATGCTGAAGAGACTTTACCTCGGATTAAATTGGTTTCGACAAAAGACGAATATGAAGATTTGCACAGACAATTTAACAACGGTCTCGTGCATGCTGACGATGAAAAATTGATAAATAAGATTGGCGAGCGAAGAACAGACATTAAATGTAACATGAAAGCGGGCCCAGACCCATTTATCGTGCCTTCAGAGGCGGACGTGAAAAATGCCTCTATCGATGCAGAATCTAATTTGGATGATGTGTAAGTTAATATTATTTCTTCAAACACTGTTAATATCATTATATTGTGTTGAGAGGGTTTTAATCGGTAATGTGGTAATTTAGCATTCTAATTTTCGGTTTATAATGTGATAATGGATAAAATGCCACAGTAAAAATGAAATCACTTTATACAACATGCACTGTTGACAGTGTGTTTTGTATTTCACCCTATTTCTACTTTTTGAATTTCCCGCTAAACATCTGGATCTCTGCATAATATATATATATATATATATATATATATATATATATATATATTTGCGCATAATATTCATCACATAGGTAAGGAGGAAATAATTTGCTTGAGTTTGAGAAGTAATTCTTTCGTTTTTCTCAAATAGAAGTACTTGAATATAGATGAAATAAAGAAAAAATCAATGATTTGCGCGTATTAAATCACTTCTAGTTCAAGTTAATCATTCGTAAATGCTTATCTTTCCTACATAAATCTGGCTGCTTTTGGCTAATCCACTACTCATGTTAGTTTTTGCATATTGTTTGTATATTAAACGCAATGTATGGTGCACATTTGTGCGTGATCTGAACGTGATTTTCGCTGGTGCGAATATGTGTACTTGAGGTTTCAAACACTTGTTAACTCTACGCAATACCCTTGCTGTCATTCGGTGCTTATATGTTCATGGAAAACTTACCTATGACTATGATGATATATGAGGTACATATTTGACCTCAAAATTATAACAGACGTTAGACGATTTCACAGTTGCTAACGTCATGACATTGTTATTACACGTATAATAAGCTTCCTAATAATCTCTGGTAGCCACATTCCAGCTCCTAGTTTGATTGTAACGAAACTGATTTTACAAACAGGAAAATGGGCAAGTGCGATTTCTGACGCCTTGAAACATGTTCGTGACAGATTTTGCGCGTTCGTCTTGGACAGCAGACCATCTACTAGAGGAATAACTGAAAACAAACATTTAATCACAACTAAATGATGGACGACTTAGTGTTTTCTCATAGCCCATTAATGACCAGTAATAATACAACAATAATGTTTTGATGCTACGTCGGTCAGCGAAGTATTAAAAGGCACCTTTATCTACTGAGTTTTGTAGGATGGTTAAGCGGGAAGAATCTAACGTAGTTAGATCTGAATCACAGTAACAAGCACAGCAAACGGGCAGAATGATTAGACAAGTCAGAAGAAAGAGTTGCCTAAAATATTAGGCTTTATTCATCATATAATGCAGATATACATGCTAAAAGACAAAACAAAACATGTTAGTATACGAACGGTGTGAATATAAATGTGTGTACAAATAAACAATCATATCAGTCTCCTTATGTGGAAGGCTCTTTGTGTGATTCTTGCGACGGATTTAATATCGTGGCATACTTATTTGAGGGTAAATAAAGACTGTGTTTACTTGAAATCTTTAACCAAATGTCGTAAAGTACCTGACGGACCACGAAATGCACGCTTAGATGAGATAAAGTTTAACACACCGGGTAGATCGGTTTCTTCCTAATTAAAAACTCGCCAAGTACTGTCCAGGACACTATTTGACGAGTTCTCAATAAGGACGAAACCGGTTTACTGGTTAAGTTGGCTTTATACTTTATACTGTGCTTAGCTTATACTGACATATATATAATGGGTATAGTGTTTATATCAAGATCACAACCTTGATTTCAATAAGTATCCACGCCATCACAACAAATGATCGTTTAAAGACACCATCTGTATCTGTTAGTTCTGTCCAAGACAGCCAAAATACGAGTTCCATGCACCTTTTTAGTATAATAAATGCGTTTATATTCATTGATTTGTTGATGCCATATATTTTTTTGCTTTAAGATGTTAATTTTGTGGGAACTTATAACCGTCCAGTGTTAACCAAATTTAAATAGTGAAGATTTATGCCTCAATTTTAACGTCTCTATTGTAGATTGAATTTTGGCGCATTGGAAATAAAAAGAAATGACTTAACCTACGTGGGTAAGTTACAAACAGTCATGTAACCCATCGAATTAATTGTTAATGTTTCATTTGGATGCGAAACGTGGCATAAGTTAAGCTAAAACATGTCTATCATTTGTCATTAGAATTTAAAATTCGTAAAAATGGTTTGACTGAAATTTATTAATGACGTCTATATTTGTTGGCGCTGATATATATATATATATATATATATATATATATATATATATAACACATCAAATTCAATTTATGTAGACCAGGTTTGTCTTGTTTGAACACTCATCTATACTTGACCGAATTTCCACGGCTGGAATTTCAACCCGAGAATATTTGCTTCACAGTTTTGCAACTCAGCCACTACGCCGCCGAAGCCTCACATTGCATTCAATTTTCAGCCATCAATTTATATTTTAACAATTAGTGATTGCGTGGGTGTTGGTAACAATTCTTAAAATCAAGTTTGCGAGCTTGAAGTAAACACCAATCCAATTGTATTTAACCAGTCGTCGAACAACATAATAAAACTACCGCTAGCCGAAACACACTGACGCGTTTCGACCTTCCATGATAATCATCAGAATACGACGGCAAACTGACTTTCGAGGATTAAACCGCATTGAATATATATGGAAATCAAATTTAGCTATGCGCCTCTAACCTCTAATAGTCTCGCATACATTGAACCTGACTGGAAATGTCGGCTGCACAATTTCTATGCAGTCACGAACATTAACTGTTTGTAGCTTTCGCCACATATACATATATAGGCAATACAATTTAACAATAATTGTTTGCGCGGGTGGTGGTAACAATTCTTTAAATCAAGTTTGCGAGCTTGAAGTAAACAACATCCCATTGCATTTAACCAGTCGTCGAACAACATAACAAAACTACCGCCAGCCGCAACGCACTGACGCGTTTCGACCTTCCATGATCATCATCAGAGTACGACGGCAAACTGACTATCGAGGATCAAACCGCATTGAATATATATTGAAATCAAATTTAGATATGCAGCTCTCACCTCTAGCAGTCTTGCATACATTGAACTTGACTGGAAATGTCGACTGCACAATTTCTATGCAGTCACGAACATTAACTGTTTGTAGCTTTCGCCACATATACATATATAGGCAATACAATTTCACAATAATTGTTTGCGCGGGTGGTGGTAACAATTCTTTAAATCAAGTTTGCGAGCTTGAAGTAAACACCAATCCCATTGTATTTAACCAGTCGTCGAAAAACATAACAAAACTAACGCCAGCCACAACGCACTGACGCGTTTCGACCTTCCTTGATCATCATCAGAGTACGACGGCAAACTGAATATCGAGGATTAAACCGCATTGGATATATATGGAAATCAAATTTAGATATGCGGCTCTAACCTCTAACAGTCTCGCATACATTGAACCTGACTGGAAATGTCGGTTACAAAATTTATATCAATTTGTATCTTTTTTCTTCAGGTGAGCCATATTCGATATAATAGAACAGATATCGTGCTATGTACAGATGTGGTATTAAATTAAATTGTAATTGCAGGATTTCTTTATTTTTTGTATTTAATGTAAACTAAATATGGAAAATGAAATCCATTAAGTAGATCAGTTTTAGCCGTAGTGAACAATCATAAAATAATTACGAAAATGTATGTGGTCGGGATATAAATATATGCATTTATGATGTCCATTATTATCCGCAGTAAGAAATTTTTTATCGTTTTCTGGGAAGAATAAACATTAAATAAATGAAAGTAAATTTATTTTGATAATGCCAAAATACATCTATTGAGTTTAACTACATGAAATTTTAAATTCCATATTGTGTATAAACGCCTTTTCGAATGAATGAATGAATGGAGGATTGTTCAGCTTATTTTATAAATGCCATGTGGGCTTTAGGCGAATGAGTTATTTATTATTTCCCATTGTATGACATCTGGTTATACGTTTCTCATTATCATGTTACTTATATAGGCTCAGCATACCATTTGTGTTAAGAAAGTGTGTCCATTTGTTTCTTGCGCACATGTTTTTTTATTGTATGTTTATTTTGGCCACGCGTTTGCCGAATGTACATATTTGGTGATGATTGTACAGCTTCTGTTTCTTACCAAGCCCGTAGCCTTTGTTTGCTTTGCAACACAACTGTATGTTTCTATTACTAGAATCAAGGCTGCGATTTTGATATAAACACCTGGCCCATTAAGTACATATAATTGTCTGAATAAACTAAGAATTTCATAGTGTACAAAAGGCAATTCATCCAGTAGACCGGTTTCCTCCTTATTGGGAACTCATCATGTACTGGCCAGAATTTGCCGCGGACAGGACTCGAACCTGGGCACGTCTGCTTCGGAACCTGATGCTCTAACCACTAAGCCATCCTGCCGCACACTACACTGCACACAATTTTCAGTTATATACTAACTAATGTAACCTGGTTAGTCTATTTTTCCTTTAGATGGAGCTCATATGGCAACCATTTAGACCCAAAGTTCCAAATAACCATCCACAATCTGTCATTACTGAACAGACACCACACTACATGGGTAAGTGGTATTGAAATGAACATTTATATAATTAAACGAACATTGGTTGCGCTGGTGGTGATAACAATTATTATAATCAAGGTTGCGGTCTTGATATAAACACCTGACCCATTAATTACTTACATATGTCAGTATAAACTAAGAATTGTATAGTGTAGAAAAGGGAATTCATCCAGTAGACCGGTTTCGTCCTTATTGGGAACTCATCAAGTACTGGCCAGAATTTGCCGCGCACAGGACTCGAACCTGGGCACGTCTGCTTCGGAATCTGGTGCTCTAACCACTGAGACATCCTGCCGCACACTACACTGCACACAATTTTCAGTTATATACTAACTAATGTAACCTGGTTAGTCTATCTTTCCTTTAGGTGGAGCTAATATGGCATCCATTTAGACACAAAGTTCCAACTAACCATCCCCAATCTGTCATTACTGGACAGATCATACTATGTGAGGAAGTGGTATTGAAATGAACAGATATATACAAATTCTGACCAGTACGTAATGAGTTCCCAATAAAGACGGAACCTGTCTACTGGATGACTTGCCTTTTCTACACTACATTTCTGAAAATTATATGTACTTAATGGGTTAGGTGTTCATATCGAGATCGCAACATTGGTAATAGTAATTGTTATCACCGCCCGCGCAACCAATGTTCCTTCAATTATACAACTGTTTGTTGCCTGTCTGAATTTGTTGCTGCCACGTTTGTTTCTAACGTTGCATTTTGTGATTTCTGTACTGATTTGAATTGTTCCACGTGCTGAGTATATTTGTTGCGTCTATTTATTCGCGGTCAGCAAAATGCTATATTGTGCTGATATGTATTGCTTCAAAAATTCTTCAGAATTTTTCCGACCTTCGTGAAGAATGTAGAACTAAGTTGTTCCCAATTAAAGCCATGTATGAATTATCTAATCAGTAATGGCTGATTTTGCGGCTGGTACTACTCTTGTCTGGACCTACTTCTAGAACAGGTGTTAATGAATTCTATTGATTAGCTGCTTCTACATTGTTCTGATAGACACATTGTTGCATATACATTTAAATTTTAAACAACTATATATTTTGAAAAAGAAGGCAGTTACTATACGAAGAAATATTCTGTGTGTTAATCCTGATGCTTATTCTAAAATTTGCCAAGTTTTTTCTTTCAGTCATTTTTCTAATGCAGTTAGCCAAGTTATTTAGCAAGCGCTTCGTTTAGGATTTTGCAACGCTGCTGTTGTAATATATATATAGTCTCGTGAATGTGAATTTCCTGTGTTCGAACTTGTCAAGCTGCCGCCGTTCTCTCGAAGCAACTGAATGTAGAAGAAAGCAACGGAAATGTCTATCTACGCCTACCTTCCAGCATTCCTAATGAGTGGAATAATAAACAGGGTCATAAGAATAATTATGATCATCATCATCACTAAAAGAAATACAAAAGTCGTTAGTAACTGATGATTCAACGTCATATAACCATGAGAAGAAAGTTTAAGAAATTTAAGTTAAGAAATTAAATGAATAAGTAATTTTAAATAACGAAAAATAAAAAATTGCATTTTTTAAACAGCGATTTATGACGGGAATCTAGCTAATATGAGTACATGTTCCTAGATAACTTACTTACTTTTACTTTACTGCGGCTGGCTCCTTTTAGAGGATAAGCCGGCTCCATTGATATCCCGGATTAAACCTCTCCATGCCGGGCGGTTGGCAGCCATTTCGGAACATAAAGAGGGCCAATGACGCTCCCAGTGACGCGGACCATAAACATTGCGTAAACCGAGAAGTTCCATGTCGGATTTGATTGTTGCAAGCCATGTCTTCAGTTGTCCACCTCGGCGGCGGCGCCAGTTTGCACATTGACCTGGGTTCATCACCTGCCGTACAATTTCGTCTTCGGGTTTGCGTAGTACGTGCCCGAACCATTGAAGTCGACGATGTTGGATCCAGACGGATAGTTGCATGATGTCACCGCATTGGTGACGAACAGATGTGTTCGACACTCGGTCCATCCATTTTGTCTTTGTGATGTACCTAAGGCACCAATGGTCGAATACTTCTAGCTTTTTGGAGTCCTCAGAACGTAATAGCCAAGTCTCACAGCCATACAGTAGCACAGGGCGAACAGTAGCCTGGTAGACTGATTTTCATTTTGAGGCTGATTTCACTTCTTCTCCAAAGTGAGTTCTTCAATTGTAAGAAAGCAAGTCTGGCACGGTCGATGCGTGTTCGGACTTCTTTCTTTGCTTGACCAGTTGGAAGTATTTTTGAGCCAAGGTACGTAAAATCGTCGACTGTTTCGATTGGGCTATCGTACACCGTGAGCTGCTCATCAGATGAAGATACACCGATGGCGAAGGCTTTCGTTTTGTCGGCATTGATTTCCAGACCAACGGCTGATGAAAACTGGACCACTTGATCCAAAACGGCTTGCATGCTCCCAAAGCTGTCAGCAAGGAGAACAACATCGTCTGCGTAATCAACATCCGTCAGCCATAGGTTATTTGATACTTGAACGCCTCGGAACTCAGTTAGCGCGTTGCTCAGAATCCAGTCAACCGCATAATTGAACAATATGGGTGACAAGGGACATCATTGTCGAACCCCAGTGCGCAGACTGAATTCATCCGATTCTTCTCCGTAAACACGTACTCTGGCTTTGGTGGCTGCATAGTAGGCCTTTATCAGATTGACGAGTTTTATGGGCATACCGTCGAGCAGCATGATGTTCCATAGGGAGTCGCGATCAACAGAGTCAAAGGCAGCTCGAAAGTCAATAAAACAAGCGACGGTTGGTTGTTGAAATTCGTTGCGATGTTCCAAAACTCGCCGTAATGTAAATATCTGATCAACACAGCCTTTGCCTGGGCGGAATCCACCCTGATTGGGACGGGTACGGACATGCCGCTCATTACAGAAGCGGTTCAATAGAATCGACGCCAACAGCTTGGATGCAGTGTTGAGAAGACTGATACCACGGTAGTTTTCGCACCTTGATCTATCACCCTTTTTGGGAAACGGTAGCAGGATTGACATTCCAAAGTCTGACGGGCATGCTTCTTGTTCCCAGATAGAAGAGAACAGTCGATGGATTGATAGCAGTAGTGCGCCTATACAGGCCTTGTAGATCTCTGCAGGAATTCCATCTTCACCGGGGGATTTCTTGTTCTTCATGCGCTGGATGGTCGTAGCGATCTCAATCTCAGTTGGGGAAGAGCAGTCCACATCGTAGCTGGGTGTAGATGTTGCAGGTGGTTGCGGTGGGGAGCGGCCACTGTATGGTCAGTTCAATAACTGCGAAAAATGTTCAACCCATCTTGCGATTTTGCCATTGACATTAGAAATCAAGTCTCCTGTTGCGCTGCGTAGAATTGTCTCTGCATTGCGCTTACCGGATGCTTTACGTATAAGACGGAAGAGGCCCCGAAATCACCGACGTTTGCAGCCGATTCCATGGCGGAAGCCATTTCATCCCAGTACTGCTTACGGTCAGCCCGAGCAGACCTCGTGGTTTCACGTCTCCGGTGGCGATAATTAGGCGCGTTATTCATCCGGGCATCTCTTGCTTTTTGTGACGCCCGTATCGTGCGTTCAGAGATCCAGTCTTTATGGTGACTTTTGATGGTTCCGAGCGTTTCAAGCGCAGCTTGCTGAGTAGAGAGTTTCAAGTTATTCCATTGATGTTCCACATTGGTTTTATCTACGGCATGAGTTCCACCGTCAGCGGCAGTCAACTTTGCAGTGATTGAGGCAGATAGCGCTGTACAACGGGATGAGTCCGTTAGGGCAGCAACATTCAGGCGTTTCGTAGGTTGACAGCGCCGTCGGGACTTGAGATGAAGCCTCAATTTGGCACGTACTAGAGTGTGGTCGGACCCTCCTCGGCTGCCAGTTTCAGCTCCTCGGTATGACCTGCAATCTTCGACAGAAGACATCAACGCGACCGTACCAGAATGTAGTCGATCTGATTGGCTGTGTGACCATCGTTTGAATACCAGGTGAGCAAATGCTTCCGAGGGTGTTGGAAACGCGTATTGGTAACGCACATATGGTTGACTTCTGCAAAGCTGATAAGTCGCTCTCCGTTCTCGCAGCGCTCACCTAGACCAAACTTTCCCAGTATGTGTCTGGTGGATGAGTCAGAAGGTCCTGTTCGTGCGTTCCAGTCACCAGCAACAAACAGTATGTCGCCTCTGGAAATTCCGTTGATGGTCTCTTGCAATTGGTCGTAGAACTCATCTTTCACATCTGAATCAGCTGCGAGGGTTGGTGCGTAGACGGCTACGACTGTGATGTTAAAAGGTTTCCCTCTCAGTCGGACCGTTGCGATCCTCGGTGATACAGGATTCCAAGCCAGCATGGCTCTCTGCGCTGTAGGACCAAGTAAAATGGCTACACCGTGTTGTCCGGACCCGTCAACTGGTCCGCTGTGATACATCAAGTATGTTGATTCTGCCGACGGTAATTTTATCTTCGTTGATCCCGTACCGGGCAGTCGGACTTCAGACAGGCATGCAACTTCAATCTGGTAGTCATATAAAGATTTGGCCGTGATTGCTTGGCTGCCGATATCAAGCAATGTTCGAACATTCCAACACCCGAAATAAATAGGTGTTTTCGCGCTGATAAAACCAGATAGCTTTTCACTTGACACCCTAGCCTCTGGGGGAGCACAGGGCGCGTCGCTTGCCGGGGACGCCGTAGCATGAACGGTATTCATAGATTGTGACATTTTCATGGAGTTTCTTGGGAATTTGGTACAAGTGGTGTCCCCTCATCACTCGGCTTTTTGATCGAGGACGCACCTCTAGCCTTTGCACATCCAAGCGCAGTCTGCAAGGCAGCAGTAAATAGTATGGTTGCCGGTGGCTGTCGTAAAGACCATCCCCTCCTCAACGTGGTACGACGGTGTCAACCATGTTTCGATGATCGATCGTACATGGGCTAACGGGACTATGGCGGTGGTGTCACCAGGGCGTGGTGGATCTCCGACCGGCAATCGGATCTCCTATAAAATACCACATGAGCCCGACGACGGCACCATGACTCGGCGTGTGTTCCCCGCCACAAAAGTGGACAACAGCCACAGGATTACATGGACTCCTGGACAGTACCCCGTACTTCCGAATGGCGAATGAGTTCCTAGATAACGCTCAGAAGTGAGGCAAACTAAACCTCTACACAACACCATTCTGGCCCAGTCAGCTTTAAGGCAAGGCAACTTCGGCAATAATGCTTCTTTTAGGTTTGCACTGTTTTGCATCATAAACACAGCTAGACCTCGCAACTAGCTCTGCCAAACGTAGAAAATAAAGCTTCGATGATAACTCTACTAGAAATCTGTAACAAGATCGCCAATGTGCTTGATTCGATGTCATGTCGTGCAGGGCTTCCATCCAAAAACTATGATGCGAACCTGGACCCCATCCTAGCAGACGAGTGGGTGCAGTACTACTTCATTCGGATGTAGTTCACTTTGTTCTTGTCATGCCAAAATCTATCCACCCTGTGGCTTACGACAACCTGGTGCTCGATGAGAAAATTATGTTCTACTGGACAATGAAACTGCTGACATACGCAAAATGTTAACAAGCCAACGCAGTTCATGGAGCCTTATTTGTTTGTCTAACAAGGAGCTCTTGTTGACCGATCCAAAAGTCCGTCTACGGATGCTAACGTTGTTTATTCGTTGTTGATAACCTATACGTGCTTAGCTTCTCAAACAACGGTGGTCGAATGTTTGATAGCGTCTAAAATCAACTCCCATGCGCCAAGTCACATTAGCATATAATAAAACTTCATTTACCGATGCATTGTTCACACCACCTTTAAGGCAGAGTTAATACTCGCGTTTCTCTATAAATAGAGAAGGTTAGTGAAGGCGATTCTAGCTGTTGCGATTCTCATACTCACTTAATCAGACATAGTTCCCGAGTTATTAATAGAACTGCTAATGTATGTAAACCTGTTGTCTATGTCCTGATCTTAACTCTGCAGTCGTAGATTTGCAGTAGGTGTTTGACGATCCTATAAAATTATCTTATATATTTACGTTGTGCTAATTTCATATGTAAATGCGGAACAACGACCGATAATCTATTCAAGGTGGCTTGAGCAGAATCCAGATTGTTGTCTGCATAATCAAAATCGCCTAATATACCGCGCGAGAGAACTTCGACACCGGCATCTTGAACGTACGGGAGAGTGTTGTTCATAATAGCATCTATTACAAAATTAAAATAAATTGTGGAACGTGGACAACCTCGACGAACACCACTGCTGGTAGCATAGTTTTGTGGTTTAATTTATTGTAGACCTAAACGCGACCAGAAGTGTTTGTGTGGAGAGCGCGCATAATATTAAAATATTGGGTGTGCATACCATTTTTTGTCAGATTATCGAATAAGACATTGCGATCGAATGAGTCAAATGCACCCTGTAGTCTGGAAAGACGGGTATTGTGGGACGGTGATATACATGTCGATGTTCACGAACTTGCATTAAGGTAAATATGTTATCTCCTTAAACTCGTCCTGACCGGAATCTTGTTTGTTCAATAATATGTGATTTACGCGAAGCGCTAAGACAACGTATGTTAGTCGAAGCAAATAACCAAGATATGATTCAAACATATAGCACGATGCTGACTAGCGAGGATCAAACCGCATTGCATATATATGTAAAGCAAAATTAGATATGCGGCTCTCACTTCTAATAGTCTCGCATACATTGTACTTGACTGGAAATGTCGGCTGCAAAATTTCTATGCAGTCACGAACATTAACTGTTTGCAGCTTTCCGCACACACACACACACACACACACATATATATATATATATATATATATATATATATATATATATATATATATATTTATAATTAGGAAAACACAAATAACGAATTGGATAAAGGCCATTTATCTCGTGAATACTAATCATCTCTTATACAAGCATACATATTTATACATTTTGGGTTTTCAATTGATTATGCTAGTGGTAACAAATCTGACTCGTTTTTACTGCTGTTTCTTGTTTTGACTAGTTGGTGAGTGTGTATGCGTTTGTATTTGTGTGTATGCGTGTTTGCATGTAAAGGTCATTCTCGCAGTATTGCGAAGTGATGTCTGAGATCTTGTCATTATTGTTTTGATAGCTTGAGAATTAACCATTTGTGCACATTGTTCACTGTTACATATACAAGTGCTATTTTTCCCAGTATAGTTGATCGTTTCACCTTGTTGCGCAAAGTTATCGGTTTCACATGGTAACAGCGCCAGTGTGGATTGCAGTGTTAAACGCTCACATTGTTTGGAGACTTCTGTCATCGTATGCGCCTCTGTTATTTCCACTTCAGTTTGTTGCCAATCCGATTGTATGTTTGTTGATTCTAGTCGAGGGCCTGTTTGTTCTTGACTGGATACTAGTAGATTGTTGTTGAATTTTGTTATTCTTGGCCAGTCGATAAGAATGTCATGTTGATGAAACTTTTGAATATTAAGGTCAGGTGCTTGTTGTTTTATGTAAAGGGCTTCGTAGATAAATAATAATTTTTCTGATTTTGCTTTATGTAGAATTGTGAAATTGGTCGAATTGACAGGGTGCCCCGTTGCCAATATATGATCGGAAATAGCTGATTTTCCTGACGGTGCCAAGCCTTTGTTAATCAATTTCTGTGGCAAATGTTGCTGGATTCTGCTTATCAATTGCTTCTTCGTACGTCCGATATATGTGCTACCACACATACATGAGAATTTGCAGACTATGAATGATTTGGAGAGAATTGGCAATTGATCTTTGGCATCCAACCTCATGATTCTCTGTGTACTAAATGCCATATTAACTTTAACACTGGGAAAGTTGTCCTTAGTTATTCTATTCAGCCGCCGTGCAATTATTGAGGCTGGTACGTCGCCTCTAAATGGTAAGTTTAGGAAAACCTGATTGACGGTATCCTCTCTAGTACGAATCTGCCGTGGTCTGATGTTGACATCAATGAAACGCTCTGGTTAGTTGTTCATTAGCAAAATTTTCCTGAGGTAGCCCAGTTCTTGTGTGACCTCATCAAAAATGAGGTTTTTGACTTCCCTATAGACACCAATGACATCAAAGACCTCATATTAGCATGTACTAAAAGCGTGCAATTTACATTCGAAGGGATATACTACCGCCAGATCAATGGTGTAGCTATGAGAAGTTGCATCGCACCCCTCCTGGCAGATGTATACATGTATCACCTGGAAAAAACGAGCCTAAAAGGTATAATTGACCAGTGCACACTCTACAAAAGGTATGTAGATGATATCTTGTTGTTCATCTCAGAAGCAGCAGACCCTTCCGAAATCCTCAAACAAGCAAATGGAGTCGATCCAGACATCAAATTCACTCTCGAGGTAGAGAAAGACGACAGTTTTCCCTTCCTTGACATCAAACTCACTCGAGAAGCAAACGGAGATTTGACACTGGTCATACATAGAAAATCAACTTTCACCGGAAAATACATTCACTACAACAGTAGTGTGCCAAAATCCCACAAAAGAAACTTAGTAAACAACCTAGCAAACAGAATCAGGAAGATCTGCTCTGAACACAAGATTGAGGAAGAACTGGGCTATGTTGGCTGTAGGTGACCACTAGGTCACCCGTTCCTAGTGGGCATGGGTTGTATTCAGAGATGTTCTTCTCTTAGAGTGTCTACTAAGGCTAATGAGCACTAGCTGCCCATATGCCAGTGGCACCTGCAACCTACTCTTCACATTACCACGCTTGCTCTTATTCCGTCACTACTTATTTAACATTAAGTTTCGTTGTGCAGTTAGACCAAACTCGAGGCTTCACATGAAACGGGATGATGGTTCTTTCCAATTAGAGCCGACAAGATTCATGTTACTACTACCGGGTTGACTAGATTGAGTCCGCCGATCGTCAGGCCGGAAATTTCAATGACTACGAGCCAACAAGAATAAATTTTCCATATATGAAAGTAAACATGACGTTTATTACACAAAATGTAATGTTTTAAAAGCTAAAGTTCAACTGCCCTACTCCTTTAAATCTCTTATTTTTACAATTGTAGCACTAACCGATAAAACATAAATTCTTGATCTTCTAACTCACAGGGTGCACCAAGAGAGCACACCTTATTTTTTCATTCTTCACAAAGCTGTCGGAGCATTTTTCAATTTACGAATCACTGTAAGTGAAACAGCACGAATCCTGGCTGTATGCTAGAAGAATTTAGAAAAATATAGTACTTCACTGGCCGCTAATAAATGAATCAAATGCGTGTATTCAGTAAGCAATAAGTGACGTCTTTACAGATGGAATTTGTTTACATTCCATCCGCAAAGGCGTCAATTATTGCAATATTAGAAAAAGTTGGCAACACCAAATTAAGGCAGCCGAAAGAACAGGCAACAAACAGATGCGCCACTAAGGAGGAAATGCCACGGGTTTGACAAGCAACTGAAGCTGTACGATTATTACCAAATGCGTACTCTCCGACAATTCAGAAACACAATAAACAAGCAGACAAAAGCACTGAACGATTAACAAATTTTCACTTTCCTCAAACAGACGGTATGCTAAGCCCAGATAGGCAACTGACAGACACTAAACAAATGACAAAATTTCAAACACTTAAAAAATAAGTAACATAAAAAGCACACGAAACAACTCACCTGTGTAAAACACATATACTGTGTAATCAAAAACATTTCATTCATCCATCTGGAAATCCATTTATACTCAACGTGTAATTTAAATTTGTATGTAGTTCAGCTTAATCAAAAAGTTTTTGCGAGATCTAAATAAAAATATTCACGAATAAATTTACTTTCATTTATGTAATGAGTCTACTTTTCGTGTTACTTA
>JAQBSW010010165.1:0-25486 GCA_029291075.1 Eudiplozoon nipponicum
AAAGACATGACTGACATGCCTTTAAAAATAACCAACGCTTCGCAAAATGCGACACATACATCAATTACGGACGCAATTACAATGAAAGCGATGACACACCAAATGACGTTACGCAAAAGGAGTGGTCTAAATTGCGCAAAACAAAGGCTAGAATAACGAAGAGGAGATTGGTTACAACAAATGTACAGTGAGATTGGATGAACGAATATACTAACGAATCCAGAACAATGGCTGTAGATAATGGTAGAAATAAGATTTATTAATAAATGTTATTCCATGGAGTACGTTGTTTTGTTCTTACATTTTAAAAAATGGTGAAATTAGAAACTATCAATATATATATATATATATATATATATATATATATATATATATATATATATATATATATATATATATATATATATATATAGATAACATATAAGCAACCATGTGAGGTCCTTTCAGATATTTAAATATCACATTTCCATTCATCATTAAATTTATATTAATTTATATATATATATATATATATATATATATATATATATATATATATATATATATATATAATCGGCATATAAGTAGCTATGTAATTTTCCCGAAACCACACGATTCACTACAATTATAGCCAAATTTCTTCTTTCGAACTCCATCGAAATTGTTCCGTTAACTATCTCAAATTTATTGTCGGGTTCTCTTAGATGGATACATTATTATCTCTGATTCTTCGAATCTACGTTGCCATCCAATCGAGAAGGCTCCATTAAAAATATGTGTCAAACTGATTTTTCTACAGATGTCTCATTCATGACGTTCATTCCTAATTTTATTTCAATTGATTCTCTAATCAACCTGGTGATTCTATCTGATCCGCCACCTCAGTCCTCATTGATCACAATTTCAGTTATAAACCAATTCTGCATAAGGTGCAGATCCATTAGCCAGCTTAAACATTTTCATTATAGAACATGAACTATGCCAAATAGTGAAGTGATATTCAATTGAATTATGCGTAAAGCTTTTCTAATATTTCCTTTATATAATAAGGTATATATATATATATATATATATATATATATATATATATATATATATATATGTAAGTAATCTTCAACAGAATTCACTAATTGAAAAGAAGTAAACAAATTTATTAGTGAATATTTTTAGCTTATTAATAAAGCTAAAACTTAATAATATGTTGAGTTTACACGGTTTCTCAGTTGGATAAATTAATAGTTGATGAGATATATGCGAGTATGTGAATTGAGATTTGGATTGAGTGACTTGATTTGCTTGTCTGTTTCAGTTATTCTCCGAATATTCGTTTTTTATAAGCTTATTTTATCTTGATTCAGCCTGCCGTCTGTTTGTGTAAAATGTGTTTTACTGAGGTTTTTGTTGGTATTACAATAAGAAGATTTGTTAAAAAACGTCGAATTGACTTGGCTTTTTTACCTGATTATCGGATTGCGATCCGATTTGTTTGCATCCGCTGTCTTCCTGATTTTTCCAAAATTTTCGATATCCGGATATGGATATCTTTTTCAAGGAATATATATATATATATGCTTCTTGTTAAGAAAAAAAATTAATAACAAAATGGATATTTGCCATCTTTTTCGAGAATACTTAACTTCACTTTATAATCTTTCATTTATGTACTTCGTGGGTTTTCATTTGATTATGTGGGTGGCAACAAATCTGACTCGGTTTTGCTTCTCTTTAGTGTTTGGATTGATTAATGTGTATGTGCATGTGTCGGTGTGTGTGCATGTTAGCATGTAAAGGTCTATCTCGCTGTACTGAAAAGTTATGTCTGGGATCTGGTAAATTTAGTATTGGCGGTTTGAGAGTTACCGAACTTTTCACATTATTGGCTGTTAAGTATACGAATGTTATTTTTCCGAGTGTTGTCTTTATTTTCCCCTTGTTTCACAATTTTGATCTGTCTAATTGGTAACAGCGCAGGTGCGGATTGCAGTGTTGAATACTCATATTTTTTCAAAATGTCTATCTCTATATGTGCAGCTGTGTTTTCCCTGTCAGTTTGTTGCTAATCTCATCGAATGTTCGTTGAGTCTGGTCGAGGGGGTGTTTGGTTTAACCTGAGGCTTGTATATATATATATATATATATATATATATATATATATATATAAAATCACATTATCTTTTCAAAAAAAATATGACTTGGTATTTATTTGAAACTTTATTGACAAATCATTTACCAAATCCTATTCATTAATACGCCTGTGGCTAGAAGTATAATATGTGTCTAATATTTCGTATGGAAGTTGCCTATTTCAGGAAATGAACCTCCCAACTATAGTTCATAGACATGGAGCTTTTTCCAAACGTAGGTCTTGTCGCAATATAGGTATTTTTTGTGTCTGGAACTAAATAGTTATGGCATTGGAAATTTTCTTTGGTGAAACAAATGTGGCTGTCAATGGAAACTGTGTGGGGCCAAGGTTTAAGTCGGCTAGAGAAGATTAGTTGTATTATTGATGTGATAAAACACAAATATAGTTCTACCAAACTATCATTATATAGACTTCATGGCTGCTCAGTTGATTCTTCGTTAATAAAAGTACACTTACCATGTCACGAATAAAATTTCATTTGGAAAACTTGAAAGCATATCTACATGGGATGAGTATTTCAAAACGAACACCAATCCTGGATGCAACCACATTATATACATTTATTTGCTGCATAATCTATTTAAGTCCACCGTTGTCTGGGGCTGCAGGACGCTTTATGACGCAACGCATTACATAACATCCGAAATCTGTGCTACTTTAGTTGCATCTATATTGCGGGCAGTAAGAAATGCAGGTATTTCTGTAAGTGACATTGCAGGCTCCCGTAGAAAGAGTCATTCCGTCTCTGTAAAATTGTTGGAGATTCGCCTAAACTGTTCGCGAAATTCCAACGATCTCGGTTTTTAATAATGTTGGTAGACTTGTAATACGCCAACTTATGCGCAGCCTGAAAATCCAGCTTCAATCATTTTGGGCCAGAAATGCCAAAGAGTAGAAAAAGGCGTTCATATCAGGTAAAAGACGATGTTTATTCCATTCTCTTTGCGCAACTAACAATGACAGTAATATACGTCTAATAACCGATAAAATGTGACTTCTTGAAAGGTTGACTAAATAATTCAAAAAACAATTTTCCTTGACACCTGAGTCAGTCCCGTTCCTGGAAATTGTAACTGTATAAACAATGTAGGACGTTAATCTCGAACAATTAGCAGAGTTATAAATTCGCAATACAATCTCTTATCTTAGATCTACTGGATGAATTGCCTTTTCTACACTATACAATTCTTCATTTTTACTGACATATGTAAGAATTTAATGGGTCAGGTGCTTATATCTAGATCGCAAACTTGATTATAATAATTTTTATCACCGCCTGCGCAACCAATGTTCGTTTAACAATCGTATTACCAGCAGTGGTGTACGTCAAGGCTGTCCACTTTTCCCACTTTTGTTTAAGTTTGTAATATGGGCTGTTATGAGCACCAATCCTCCATGTAGATGTCGAAGTATTCCAGGGTGGTATTATGGTCGTTCTTGATTATGCAGACGATATTGTATTATTACAAGAAAATCGCAATATTGCTCAGGCCATCTTGAATTGATTTTCGGTCGTTGTTCTGCCTTTTGGAATTAAATTCGCAATTTCCAATTGTAACATATTTATACAGGATAACCTACAACTCTTTACAGCTCTGCGACGTCAAAATGAAGATTTGTACATAATAAACAGGTTTACAGACCTTGGCATTTCTATTTGTAACTCAGGCAATATAACTGATGAGATAATTTTGAGAATAATAAAAGCTAAAATAACTTTCTCCATCATTCTTGATTTTTTTTAGAAACGAATTTATTTCAATCTATCTGAAAGTTTAGTGAACCAATCATCTCCACGTGCAGTTTTATAAAACTTTTTTGAAACGATACTCTTTAAAATGAATTATTTCAATGCTTACAGGACTTTGAGCATCAGTATTTGAGAAGCAGAGCACAAATTATTAACTACCAACGAATAACAAATGCTGACATCTATAGACGTATTTTTGGATCTGTCAACATGTGCTCCACTTTAGAAAAATGACTAAATCTCACCTAACTGCGCTTTCACGGCGACGTTTTGTATGTGCCCTTAGTTTAATTTGCAAATAGAGCGTTATTTTCTCAACCAGCTCCTAAATAAAGTTATAAAATAGGTGACAGAAATAGCTAAATTCAACTACATTGCGATTGGCTAGTATAGGTACAGCCAATCTGCTATGCGCGTGTCTAAATGCGCAACACAGTTCTTGGTTAGAAACCCTGTGCGAAATGGGTTAGAGTAGATCCTGTTGCAGGTTTCTAGTGGAGTTATCCTCATGACATTCTTCCCTTAGTTGAGCAGAATTAGCTGAAAGATTAGGTTGCATTTATGACGCAATACAGTGAAAACCGCAATGAAGAAGTATTGACGTTTTTGCTATGCCTTGAATCTGACTGGGTCACAATTTTATTGTGCAGAGGCTTAGGTTGCCTCAGTTCCGTATTATCTTGATAAATATATTATTATTGACTAGATCCCCGTCATAAATCGCTCTTTAAATTTAAAAATTTTTTGTCTATATTGTTTTTATATTAATTTATTTATTATTTCTTCTTAAATTATTTTTTGTTATGTAATAAAGGCAGTGATGTATCAGTAACTAACAATTTTTTATTGCTGTCCGTGATGATGATGACAATAATGACGAATAAAATGTTGGTTGATAAATGTAATACATGTTAAATCAAGTTCCATCCTTAGATTAAAATATCTAGCTATATAGGACATATATTACCTTTCATTATTATTCAAGGTTACCAGTTTTTAGAGCTTTGTATCCGTTCCAGGATGCCAGGAAAAGGCAGGCTATTTGCAACTATTTGGTAAGGATAACACTAAAGCTTTTCACATAGAGCAAAATATAATTAAACATAATATACATAAATAATATTTATCAAATGCAAAGAGCGAACAGTTGTACAAGAAACTATTTTTGTGGTCCTAAATCAATAAAATAAAGTTTGTCGATTTTAGTATCCAAAGATATACTTTGAGTTCCCATCTGAGAAACTATTACAAATTTTAGTTTAATATATTTTTAGTATATACCTTTATATATACATTTATATATATATATATATATATATATATATATATATATATATATATTGAGCGTAAGAAATAGAAAATGGACAGCTTCATAAACAATTAATATTGCAAGTGACAAAATCTGCGACCTTACCAGATATTCACAAAATAACTCATGAAAATGTGTGACATAACAGAGAGAACAAATGTGAGTGGGTGGTAACTTTCGTAAATTCCACCGCCGAAACAGCAAAAACGTGGTGTAAACTTAATTTAATCCTACCAGTGTAACCAAATACTAAGCTGTATTTTTTTATACAATTGGAAGTTGCTCTAACCACACACACGCACAAACCAATATTATCGCACAGATGAACACAATTAAACAAAAAGCCACTTAAAATTGCCGTCAATAAATTTTTTTTTAAACAATATAACGAAACCAGTTTTTAAACCTTAAATCAATTGGCAGCTCAAGGAATTCTTAAATAAGGAAAGTATTATGTCTTGTTAGGTATTCACGGAACAAATTGGCCATTTATTTTCAATAAGTATGATGTGGATTATTCAATTTTATTCTTCTAAAGAGATAATGCAGATCAAAGCATATCTGGAATTACCTATATAAACATTACATTGCATAAGTTAATTAAATTAATACTTATATTATATATGCACTTGTTCAGCTGATTTGACTGCCTCAAAAACGTTGAACAGAATTTCATTTAACTTCCAACTTTCAGGCTTTTGTTATATAGAAGTAACATTTCTTTAAAATATTATGCAAAAAGACAAAACTTAAAAAAATGGTAAATATTAAGCAGGGTATTCGTATTAATTATATTCACCCCTTACATCATTTGGATCAGTATAAACAAGGAAATTGGAACAATCAAATATAAACGTTATCATAAAAACTTCGATATCAATAGATGTTCAACTCCGACTTTAATTCAAATGGCTAATTTAACAATTTTATAAATATTGCGGTTTGTATTTTCTCTCACAAGTATTACAGTCAATCCTTTTGATTGTATAAACTAAAAAATTCCCAAACTTTTTGGGATTGATATGCTCTAATGGTAACCTGTACAATTTAATTATTTCTTGTTAGTAAACATGGTTAATCAAATTTAGCGAAATATTTAATTTACATCTGTCGAACTACATAGCATTTTGGTATGTGCAAAATAGAAATGAGTTTGTCAGTAAATAAATAACTAAATAATTTATGATGAGCAAAATTTGAGATCAATCCTATATTATTAAATTTTAATAAAAATAATTTCTACAAACGTGTTGCTCTGTTTAAAGACAAACACTGTAACTAGACTTTTATTAAAATCGATGTTGCGATTTGATATAAGCACCTGACTCATTAATTACTTACATATGTAAACCGAACCCATAATGTACTGGCCAGAATTTGCCGCGGACAGGGCTCGAAGCTGGGCACGTCTGCTTAGGAATCTGCCGTTCTAACCACATAGGCACCCTACCGCACACTACACTACACAGTTATATACCACCTAATCTAACGTACTAAGTCTTTTTGCATTAAACTGGAGCTCAAAGGGCATTCATTTACACACAAAGTTCTAACTAACCATCCCCAAATCTGACATTACTGAACTGGCACTACACTACATGAAGAAGTGGTATTGAAATGAATAATAATATAAATAAACGAACATAGGTTGCGCGGGCGGTGATGACAATTATTATTATCCTGGTTCGATTTCGATATAAGCTGCTGATCAATTAATTACTTACATATGTCATTATAAACTAAGAATTTTATAGTGTAGAAAAGGCATATCATCCAGTAGACCGGTTTCGTCCTTATTGGGATCTCATCATTTGCTGGCCAGAATTTGCTGCGGACAGGGCTCGAATTTGATCAAGTGCTTATATCATGATCGTAACCTTGATTATAATAATTGTTATTACCGCCCGCGCAACCAATGTTCGTTTAATTATATAAATGTTTATTTAATTACCACTTCCCCATTTAGTGTGGTGTCCGTTCAGTAAAACAAATTGCGGATGGTTAGTTTGAAATTTGGTCTAAATGGATGCATATTAGCTCCACAAAAAGGAAAACTAGACTAACCAAGGTACATAAGTTAGTACATAACTGCAAATTATGTCTATTGTGGTGTGCCGCAGCGTGGCTCAGTGGTTAGAGCACCAGATTCCGAAGCAGACCTGCCCAGGTTCGAGCCCTGGTATTGCTATTTTTTCTTTTGAAGCAACAGATTAAATAATATTTAGTCATCTTTATTTTATTTTAACAGGGTTCACTATAGAATACATTGATACAAAATATTTGCCCATTTCAAACCTGCATATTCTAATAAAGTGGTCATTAATTGTGAAATAATTTGCTTTAAAGAACAAATTGTCGAATTTCCCAGTTCACTAACACTGCTTATATAGCGTAGAATTAACGTCAATTGAAACAGAATTATTAGGACGAGTATATTAATGGCGTAGTTTTGCATTACTTATTTTTGTTCTATTTTCATATTTAAAACAGTCCTCTTGTTGTAGTGAATAGTGTCACTTGACATCAAATTTTGGGGAAAATCGATGCTTGAATATTAGCAAATATAAATGTTTCACACTAAAAATACACGTAAAGCGCGTCTTTCATAACATACGCATCAGCATATGTGACAGTTGCTGGGCGTCTTTTTAACTGAAATGTGATTTGTGTTTATCCAATTTTAGATAACTATATATTAATAATTTGCCATTACTTTTCGCGCATTCCACGACGATTCCGTAAACACATTAAGCAAAATTAAATTGTTTGTAACAAGCAGACCTAGATCGTCGAACCTCGTATTCATAAAAGTGCAAGTCACTAACTTAATCAATCGAAATTGTGTCTAACTCCAGCCTAAATTTATTTTTACGGGTCTTTCTTGATCCATCTGGTGCAAATTCCAGCACAAATATAAGGATTAATATATTAATGGCGTAGCTTTGCATTACTTATTTTTGTTCTATTTTCATATTTAAAACAGTCCTCTTGGTATAGTGAACAGTATCGCTTGACATCAAATGTTGGGGAAAATCGATGCTTGAATATTTGCAAATATAAACGTTTAACACTAAAAATACACATAAAGCGTGTCTTTCATAACATGAATCCCACCGCTTTCACTCCAATGCTCCCAGGTGCGGTTACAATTCGCGGCAATTCTGGCCTCTACTGAAGAGTTTTCAATACGAGCTTCACCGGTCTAATAAATGAGTTTCATATGTTAACTTAACCAATCCTTAGTTTTCATTGACAATATATGTGTATATAAAAGTAAATCGCCGATAATTTTATGACAAATGCTTTTATTCAGATCAAATCTGCCAACTTCAAAGGATCTACAATCATTTTCGTTTTATCAGTCGTATAACATAATTGATATGTAGGCAGTTGAACTTCAACTATCTATGGTCATAATCTGAGCTCGCCAAATAACTGACTAATGACAATCAATCACCCTTGCCTATATAATTTCCAAATATTCAGATTTACAGCGCGTGCCACTCGTAGTTCAGCATGAGGTGCAAAGCATGCTAGGCTCATGGGGATCAGTCACATAATTGATATTTCATTCCTCATATACGCATTTACGTTATATACTCGTTAGTCTACTAGCCATCATTTTCTGATCACGGCCATGCAAGTTTGAAACGCATCAGCATATGTGACAGCGGCTGGGCGTCTGTTTAACAGAAATGTGATTGGTGTTTATCCAATTTTAGCTAACTATATATTAATAATTTGCCATCACTTTTCTCGCATTCCACGACGGTTCCGTAAACGCATTAAACAAAATTAAATTGTTTGTAACAACCAGATCCTAGATCGTCGAGCCGCGTATACATAACAGTGCAAGTCACTAACTTAAACAATCGAAATAGTGTCTAATTCCAGTCTAAATTTTTTTTTACGGATCTGACTTGATCTATCTGGTGCAAATTCTAGCACAACCTACTTGTTAATTAACTCTAGACCAATCATCAGCTTAGTATATTGTTTATATTTTTGCTCTGATTTAGCCATAAAAGTTGAAACGTTAGTCAAAAACGGCACTATTTTAACGATTAATTGACTTATCGTTAACTTAATTCATTACATTAATTTATACCAAACCATCTACAACTTCTTATTGAGCATTTTCAATTTAAGCGTAGTAAATCTCTACGAAAATAGCATTTGGCATATTATTTTTACGATTGAAAGGTTATATTTCTTTCCTACTAAATGTAACTCGCTTCATTGATGCTTCTTACTTTTGATAAGATCAGAAAATTGCAGTTGCAAAATTCGTTGCAAAGCTTCACCGGATATTCGTGAAATTTGATTAAATTCTCGCTTCATGCAGAGAACATGAACAAAATTCCTAATGAAAAATAGCGCAGAACCACTAAAAAAATTCATTTGTTTCTAGGGCATTAAAAATCAAGTCTGCATTCTTTTTAAAACACGCGCTAATAAAACCGCCATTCCACCTGTGGTTAAGTAAAATAATTATTTATACTATTGATGTGTAGTAAAATAAAGATGTTCAATTCAAATGAACACAGGTAGACGTAAAAAATCAAAAGATTATCTAGTGGAAATTTAATCCAGGATATTTCGCTAAACAAAGTAAAACAGCTATAAAATCCACGTGGAGCATTTTTATGAGCAAAACTTTGAACAGAAATGGACAAAGAATATAAGCGAGCAACTTTATTTCTGCATGTACAACTATGCGCATAATAAAGTTCAAATATTGCGTATACATTTATCGTAGTTAAATTATTTAAACTTACTGAACTCCATTAAAGTTCGTATGCCGCAAAATTATATTAGCTAAATGTTTTCGATTTCCTTCCATATAGACAAAGCTAAATTAATTAATGTCTACTGGCCTTCAATCTACACCAAACATATTCTTTAACCAGTTGCACAACTAAGTCATACTAAAGTCATATACCCTATAATATCGCTTTTTGATCTTCTTTAGTCAGAAATTGCGCATAGAATAAAAGAAATTCGTTTTTGAATCTTTCTCTCTGTTTCCATTTCTACGTAATATAATAAGTATAGTGCTTACAACGAATTTAGGAAATAATGACACGTAAAAAGTTATTTAATACTGTATAAGGAATGAAGAATGCAATCATACTGATGTTCAAATAATATATTACGTGTAATTAATTTTATAGCAATATGGACATCATATGACATAATTGAAGGAATGAGTTTTCTTATACAGTTTAATTTATGTTAACCAAAATGAATGATCACTAATATATGGTCTACAGCTTTGCCACAAAATGTTTCAACACGTCACAGATGGTTAAATATCACAACTTGAATATATGGCAAAAGTAAATAATTGATAAAATTGGTAACAATAGGCTGTGAAGGATAATTCTTACTGCTCGATAAACAATCTTTCACGATAACAATACTGATAAAATCAGTGCTATAGCTCAGAAATAAAAGCTCTAAATTCGATACTAAAACAGTGTCTACATGTGGGCTAAGGTTGTTTTTAAGCAAATTTCAGCTCGTGGGCTAGAAACAATATTGGATTCCCATTGTCCTGCTTGAGAAAATTTCGTTGAACCAGAGGTTTGAAGTCAATAACGCTAATTTGAGATGGAGTAGATTGCAATTAATAAAAACACGGTTGCGCAAATTAAAGGCATCAACATACGTATATGATTTACCTGAAATTTATCATCGTTAATGCAATCAATAACTGTCAAATTAAATTACTTATCCAATTCAGTTATACATGTTATTGAATAGAAATTTACAGCCAGTTTTCTAGTTATTTGAATTTTAATCGGCTGGAATATCATCTGTTGTATTATTTTGTTGACATTGATTAAAACTTCCTGCAGAATTGTTTAGTGTAGGTTTGATTATTAATTAAAAATTAATTTGCTTTCCCTTCCAAATAAGTCAATGAAATCTATGTCTGGACTGTAAGAATGCAAATAAGCAATTTTTAACTGCACAAATGGTGTAATAATTTTGCTGTGTACCAGCCGGTTAAAATGGGATTTTTATTTATTTGACGATCTTAAAATTGATTTAGTTAAACATCTGTTCATAATGAAATTTCCTGATGTTCAGTTTTGATGTAAAATCTTCAAGTTTGTTGACAAAACGTTGTTATATCCTTTTTATTACAAAAAAATTGCAGCATACCACAGATAAATTGTTCTGAGTTGCATTTGATTTCCACACCACGTCTAAAGAGCTTCATTATAAAGAAGATTTTTTTTAATTATAACTAAATGTCCAAGAAATTTTAGTGCAACTGACAACGAATCTATTCATTTAGTCGGCTAATTATCTTAATTATATACTGTTCACAATTTAACGCTTAAATACTACGAAGGTATTACACCGATTTAATTTTGTTTCACCAGTCGCAAATCATAGGAACTACGTAGCGTCAGAGAACTACGCCAAACAGCTTAATGAGGATCAAACCGCAAAGCGTATATAAAGAAAGCGAAAATAGATATGCGGCTCTCAACACCAGCAGTCTCGCATACATTTTACTTCATTGAAAATGTCTGCTACATAATGTAGGAACATCCAATAACATTAAATTTTAACAAATTTCGTCACATGTAAATATAACTAATACAATTAAACAATCATTAATTTCAAAGGTGATAATTTTAATACTATAAATAACGTTTACGAGCTTAATATAAACACCATTTATATTGAATCGAACTAGTCACGAAACAGCACAAAGTGCTATCGTCAGTCTCATCAAGAGTCACGTTTCGACCTTCCAGGATAGTCATCAGAGCTCGACGAGAAAATACCTTGCGAAAATCATACCGCAATGCATAAATAGGGAATTCTAGCTTTATTTGAAGAGATTTTATTACCACTCGTGTAATCAATGATTGCTTCCTTTTATAACGATTATTGAATTATCAAAATATATAGAGTTAATGATTGTAGCTGCATAGAAATAGTGCAGCGGGCTTTTTCAGTGAAGTACATAGCATGCGAGACTGCTAAATCTGAGAGACGTATATCACAACTCGCGCATGCAATGCCTATTTAATTTTCGATGTTATTGCGAAACCTAGTTGGTATCGTGAAGCTGGTTAATAAGAAGGAAATTATTAGCTAGTAGATGGTTTTCCTTTGGCAACCCATGTATTGCGAGAAAAATAACATAATTTTGCATAATTAAACGAAAATTGATTGTGCAGACCGTGATAAATATTATTTAACAGAAGGTTGCGATCTTGATATAAGTCAGTTAAATATACCCACTGTTTATTATAATCTGAACATTGTATAACGTAGAAAAAGGAATTAAACCAGTGGTCTGGTTTCTTCATAATTATGAACATGTCATGAACTATCTAGAGTTTGCCGCTTTCATGGCTCAAACCTGAGCCTTTGCTACTCTATACAATGCGTAGTTTATAACGATAACTTAGTATATTATCGGATTTGTGTTCGTAACAAGCTGACAAGCGTAATTTAAAAAAAAAGATTTCGCCATTTTATCAGTCAATGCTTGCTTAATTGTGCAGATCCCCAATACTATACCACTTTTCCAGATGGCGTGATGTTTGTTCTAAAATATAACTTCAGAGTTGCTTAGTTGGAACTTCAGTTCGCAATGTATGTCACGTAGGCTCTAGGTGAAGGACTGGTTAACCGGAAAATAATAAATTACTATGTAACAAAAATAGTTTGTAGTGTGCAAAAAGATAGCGCAGTTTATGGAGTACCACATTCTGAAGTAGATGTACTTCTGTTCGATCCATGTCTGTGGCAAAATAATAGAGAATAAGGGACACTTTTCTAAAATGGTTTAAACAGGTATACTAACTGAATTTCCTGCTACTTTATACAATTCTCAGTTTACACTGACATATATATATATATATATATATATATATATATATATATATATATATATATTGTATTTTTTTTTATATCATGCTTGCACATTAGATTTAAATCATGTGCCAACCAGCGTGACCATCACTTGTATTATTGCCTGAATATTCAATACAAATGCCACTTACACTGATGACGAGGTTTCTGTTCTACCATGAGAGATTCCAACTGACTATTCGTACGATATACCACTTGGAGAGAAGGATAACCAAAACCATTATTTTCGATTATAATTTGTTATTTTAATCTAATATGACCATGATAATTTTTTTTTTGCTGTGTCAAGTCTGGCATCTTCTCAAACAGTCCCAAATTTGAGTGAAAACGATAAATTAATAGATATCTTTGGTATGCCACGGATTTCAAATTCGAATTTAAAATTTATGGTATTGTGTTATCGTCTATCACAATATTAGATGCCTTAGGATGCATATATATATATATATATATATATATATATATATATATATAGTAGGTATTAAATATTACACATTTAGCAAATGCAATTCCTCAAGTAGATTGGATTTTCGAACGAGCGCATATTTAATTCTAAACGCAGCTACCAAAATACCGCACCAGTTCAGTTGCACTCCAATCGCATTTTTCAGGCGTACAACTATTTATTTTTTGGATTGCCTTTCCTTGAGGTAAATCTACTGAGTAAATTGTAAGGCGTGGCTTTTTAACTAGCTATGCATTGTCCGTTACTAGATAACAAACAAAATGTCACTTTTGGAAGTTATGGGGAACAGAATTTTAACAGCAGCATTGTGATAATACATATCTTGTCAGTATAAACATAATGTAACACATGGTAGCAAAGGCAAATCTTTCAGAAAAACGTGTTCATCCTTATTAGAAACTGCAAAACATGTTTCCAGATATTGCCGTGACCAGAGTTCGAACTGGTGCAGACATACTTCATTGAATAATACTTATTCCACAATGTCGACGCTGTCAAAAATTACATGCAAGTTTCGGTCATATAGCAACTAAGATTTTCGTTTCACATTACTTTCACATATTTGGCGTCCCTAAATACGTTAAGTATGGGGTATTCTATAATTCAAGTCACGAGTAACGATTTCAGGCATGTTTCCCTGCATATATATATATATATATATATATATATATATCGTTACAAGTTTCACCATTTTTTTTAAATATGAGGACAGCCTTTAGTCCATTGATTAACATTTAATCTTATTTCTACCAGAATCTACAGCCATTATTATGGATTCGTTAGTATATTCGTTCATCCAATCCCAACTGTACATTTGTCGTAACCAATCCCATTTTCGCTATGTCAGTCTTTGTTTTGCGCAATTTAGACCACTCCTTTTGCATAACGTCATATGGTGTGTCATCGCTTTCATTGCAATTGAGTCCGTAATTGATGGGTGTGTCGAATTTTGTGGACCGTAGGATATTTTTGAAGGCCTATCACTTATGTATTGGTTCGAGTCCAATTTAATTTCTTTTTTAATTACTTTATGCACGTTTAAGTAGGGGTTCTGCCTATTTATTGCAATAGTTTCAAAAGCCACAAGCATTATTCTGTTTTTGCATTGTACAGAACTGAAAATATGTTACTAAAAGCAGCATGACCAGCGAATAGCACATGTTCGCAAATTGCTGATTTTTGTGCAGGAGCTGATCCCCTCTTTAATAGTTTTTGAGGGAGATGCTGATTTATTCTAGTTTCAAGCCTCACTTTTGATCTGCCGATGTACTGAGCGTTGCAAAAACATTGAAATTTGTATACCGACAAAGGTGTTGACATCACACAGAGGCTATCTTTCTCATTTGTGCTCATCAATTTTGTTGTGTTGAACACCACTCTAACCTGCGTTGATGTAAACTGTGCTTTAGTCGCTCGAACTACTTTTCTTTTAAAGATCTCAGCTGGAAGATCATCTCCAAAGGAAGCACTAAGCGTTACTCTCTGGGGTGTTTTGTTTTCCTCCAAATTCGTCTCGATTTCGTTGCGTTGCCTCAAGTTGTATTCGATGAACCAGTCCGGATAGCCATTATTTCTCAACGCTTCGCGAAGCAAATTTAGCTCTAATTCAATGTTGTTCAGTGAACAAATCCTGAGTATTCTTGTGCCCAAATTTATTACCAGGTTCTTTTTGTACGCCCTTGGCACACTACTGAAATAACGGATATACTGCCCAGTCCAGCTTAATTACTTATGACTTAACCTTGAGATGGTACCTGCTTCATCTCCCGTTATTCCTACATCTATAAAGGCTAAATATCCGTCTTGTTTTTCTTCTATTGTGAACTTGATTGCTTGGTCCACCTTGTTAATTTGATGTAGCAGTGCATTTGTATCTTCATCCTTTTCAACGACGATGAAAGTATCGTCTACGTAGCATACGTAAGAATGAGCTCCATTCATAGATGGTTTTAATCCAGTTGTTTCTAAATGATGCATGTATATGTCTGCCAATACTGGTCCAATAGGACTACTCATATCTCTGCCGTCAATTTGTCTGTAAATACGAATTGGAATACGAACTGTACGTCGGCTGTACATAATAAAAGTAGTTCTCTTATATCGTCTACTTCTATCAGTGTTTCCGCTCCTGATGATCGTATATATTCACATATGATATTTATCGTTTTACTTATTTGAATGCTAGTAAAGAGGGGCTTTATATCGAGGGACAACAATTTCCTCTCTTTTAAATTCAAGTCTCGAATTCTTTCCCCAAATTGAAAGCAATCCTGTACAACGTGCTCCATTCTTCCTTCCATGATAGGTTTTATAATCCGACATAATAATCTGGCTGCCCCGTGCGATGCAGAATTAACCATAGATAAAATGGGTCTGAAAGGCGGAAAACTCTCATTGTTGGTCATTTTGTGAACCTTGCGCAAAACAATGACTGACATAGCGAAGAGGGGATTGGTAACGACAAATGTACAGTTGGGATTGGATGAACGAACATATTAACGAATTCAGAATAATGGCTGTAGATACTGGTAGAAATAAGATTTGTTAATAAATGTTATTACATGGAATAATTGTTGTGTTCTGATATATATATATATATATATATATATATATATATATATATATATATATATATATACATATATATATATGTATATATATTTAATACAATTAAACAAACATTGATTGCGCGGGTGGTGGCAACAATTATTTAAATCAAGTTTGCGAACTTGAAGTAAACACTAAATCTACTATATGTAACTAGTCGTCGAAGAACATAACAAAACTACCGTCATTCACTCCTGTAAGGCTGTCGCAGTGTTATGGGTGATAGACATAGATATAAATGGCTCCCGTTACGAAGTTGGTCCAGGCAATTTACCAAAAAACAAGAAACCAGTTAAATTGTTGAATTACTTTGCTACCAAATGCAAAGTTTAATTTAAGTTCATTCCTTACGTATAAACATAGTCTTTCTTCTAGACTAAATTTCCATATATATATATATATATATATATATATTGATAGTTTCTAATTTCACCATTTTTTAAATGTAAGAACAAAACAATTGTGACTCCATGGAATAACATTTATTAATAAATCTATTTCTACCAGTATCTACAGCCATTATTCTGATCTGTTAGTATATTCTGTTCACTAATCCCACTGTACATTGTTGTAAATCCAATTCTCTTTCTGTTATTCTAGCCTTTGTTTTGCGCAATTTAGACCACTACTTTTGTGCAAGTTAGACCACTCTTTTTGCGTAACGTCATTTGGTGTGTCATCGCTTTCATTGTAATTGCGTCCGTAATTGATGTATGTGCCGTATTTTGCGAAGCGTTGGCTATTTTTAAAGGCATGTCGGTTATGTCTTTGTTCCAGTCCAATTTAATTTCTTTTGAATTATTTTCTGCACGTTTAAGCAGGGCTTCAGCTTATTAATTGCAATAGCTTCAAAAGCCAGAAGCATTTTCTCTGTTTTTGCCTTGTAGAGAACTGAAAAATTGTTACTACTAACAGCATGACCTGTGAGTAGTACATGTTCGCAAATTGCTGATTTTTGTGCAGGAGCTGCACCCCTCTTTAATAGTTTTTGAGGGAGATGCTGATTTATTCTAGTTTCGAGCCTCTTTTTTTGATCTGCCGATGTACTGAGCGTTGCAGGTACATTGAAATTTGTATACAGACAAAGGTGTTGACGTCACAGAGAGGCTATCTTTTTCATTCGTGCGCATCAGTTTTGTTGTGTTGAACACCACTCTCACCTGTACTGATGGAAACTGTGCTTTAGTCGCTCGAATTACTTTTCGTTTGAAGATTTCCGCTGGAAGATCACCTTCAAAGGGAACACTAAGCGTTACTATCTGGGGAGTTTGATTTTCTTCCAAATTGGCCACGATTTTGTTGCGTTGCCTCAAGTTGTATTCGATGAACCAGGCCGGATATCCATTATTTCTCAACGCTTCGCGAAGCAAATTTAGCTCTACTTCAATGTTGCCCGGTGAACAAATCCTGCGTATTCGTGTGCCCAAATTCATTATTAGGTTTCTTTTGTACGCCCTTGGCACACTACTCATATAATGGACATATTGTCCAGTCCAGCTTGATTTCTTGTGAACTGACCTTGAGAGAGTACCTTCTTCATCTCTCGTTATTCCTACATCTAGGAAGGATAAATATCCGTTTTTTTCTTCTTCTATTGTAAACTGGATTGCCTGGTCTACCTTGTTTATGTGATGTAGCAGTGAATTTGTATCTTCATTCTGTTCAACGACCATGAAAGTATCGTCAACGTAGCGCACGTAAAAATGAGCTCCATTGATAAATGGTTTCAAACCAGTTGTTTCTAAATGGTGCATGTATATGTCTGCCAATACTGGTCCAAGAGGACTACCCATACCTATGCCGTCAATTTGTCTGTAGAAGACTCCTTGGAATACGAATTGTACGTTGGATGTGCATAATAGAAGTAGTTCTCTCATGTCGTCCACTTCTATCATTGTTTCCGCTCCTGATGATCGTATATATTCACATAGGATATTTATAGTTTTATTTACTGGAAGATAGCCTCTCTGTGACGTCAACACCTTTGTCTGTATACAAATTTCAATGTACCTGCAACGCTCAGTACATCGGCAGATCAAAAAAGAGGCTCGAAACTAGAATAAATCAGCATCTCCCTCAAAAACTATTAAAGAGGGGTGCAGCTCCTGCACAAAAATCAGCAATTTGTGAACATGTACTACTCATAGGTCATACTGTTAGTAGTAACAATTTTTCAGTTCTCTACAAGGCAAAAACAGAGAAAATGCTTCTGGCTTTTGAAGCTATTGCAATTAATAAGCTGAAGCCCTGCTTAAACGTGCAGAAAATAATTCAAAAAGAAATTAAATTGGACTGGAACAAAGACATGACTGACATGCCTTTAAAAATAACCAACGCTTCGCAAAATGCGACACATACATCAATTACGGACGCAATTACAATGAAAGCGATGACACACCAAATGACGTTACGCAAAAGGAGTGGTCTAAATTGCACAAAAGTAGTGGTCTAAATTGCGCAAAACAAAGGCTAGAATAACGAAGAGGAGATTGGTTACAACACATGTACAGTGGGATTGAATGAACGAATATACTAACGAATCCAGAATAATGGCTGTAGATACTGGTAGAAATAAGATTTATTAATAAATGTTATTCATGGAGTAACGTTGTTTTGTTCTTTACATATATATATATATATATATATATATATATATATATATATATATATATATATATTAATTTTTCGGCATAAGCAAAACAAGCATTTCATCAAGTAGATGGATTTGTGTCTTCAGCAATTAGTTTAGTGTGTTGCTGAGACCGGCGCTCAACCAGAAACATATGCTTCAGTCCAGATAATGCGCTTCCCACATCACACACCACATTTAATTATTCCTTGCATAAAAAATGAGAGTTTTCTTCTGTCTTTCATTCAGATTACGCATTCTTGTCACTACTTTTCAAGTAAAGTTGCAACTGACCACCTACAATCTGGCATTATTGAACAGATCATCTTGCTACCTTGACATTTAACATTATACCCGAAAGGCTGACGAAATTTTAGTGTTTAAGCATGTTCTCAGGATAAACTTACAAGTGCGTTCGGTTAAAATTACTTACCAACTGCCCATTGAGAAAGAATGCGGTTTACTACATGAATTCAACCTTCGTTTTTTTACTATGTTACAGCTATACTGATAATGTGTGTACGTGTAAGGTGAAGCTAGTTATTCACATTAATTTAATGCTCATTAGAACAATAGTGGTTAAAAGGATCATTCCTTTGTATACATTCACGCAAATCTCTAAATATTTTTGCAACCTACATTTGCATTGATCGACTTTAATTCTAGATGTACAGTATTTTGTAGTCTTAAAACCTGGAGTAACAAACATTAAAATATGCAACACAGGCGCAAGAAGATGCTCCGTGTGACTGTCGAAATTCGCATCTGGCTTTCAACATTCAACATTTAGCTCATATTTGTTTAAATTGTTATATTCCTTAAGCTTGTGCATATTACGCGGACATATGGCGCAGCGGCTAAAGTTGAAGACTCTAAAGAAATCTTGCTCCGGTTCGAGTCCCTCCCCACTAAATTCTGTACATTACCAGAAATACTCCGAATAATAATGAAACTGGTCAACTGCATGAATTTCTTTTGCTTTATGATGCAATGTTCAGTTCACATGGACAAAAATACATAATATAAATCCGACCATCCGACTTTAATCCGATATGGCTCTGTTGAGTAATAATATAGCAATGTGACAAGTTACATCTCCAGGTATTAACAGATTACAACTAGGTTCATACTGAAGGATATTCTAACAAAAACGAAGGTTCGTATATGACTTACGGTTGCTTATATTATGTAGCACGTGAGGTGTTTTGATTAGATTCACAGACTCATGTAATTCTTTCCCATTTCGAGTCCTACCCGCGAAAAATTCTGTGCATCATTTCGTGCTCCAAATAAGGACATTTCTTATCTACTGGAGGAAATTTCTTTGCTACCTGACTGCGATATTGAGTGTATACTGACAATAAATAGAAATTTATAGAAGATTTAGCGCCATTGCATTATATCTGATCAGTTCACGGTTTGGAAAATATATTTTTGGTAGCCCTAGTATTTCTTCCCTAAGCACATAAACCAAGCCAATGGAGACAGCCCAGACACATAATCCACTATTGGGATAGAAAAAAAACAAAACAAATTCGCTCAAGAAGAGCTATCTCGATCGAGAAAGAAATAATGATTTGACAATGGGGGAAAATGTAAAATTCAAATATATAGTAGGCAAATTATATACGAAATATGGGTTTTCTTACCTATAATAGGAGACCATATAAATTAACTGAACAAACAGAAATTTTGATGGTTCTCTAATAAACAGAATAAGTATGATTAATTATCTGTTTTCTGATTTTTTAGTATTAAATATGCATGAAGTATCTGGACTCATACACTTCCAACTTGCACCAAAACGAGATTGTAGAGGGTAATTAAAATTATGTTGTATGTGATAAGCATTGAACTGATTACATATATTGGAAATGAGATCTGTTCGAATAGGTGATCAACATCATTCTCCAATGGCACACAGATGGCCTCGAGTATGAAAATGTGGGTAATTGTGCTTTGTATTCTACTTAACTGTGCAAACATTGATGACCAAAAGTGGCTAATGACAAAAATGCGTTAAATCGAATTTTTTTGCTTCAGATAAGCCCAAATCTCATCGTGTCTAAACAGTTGAACTACATATCCAAACTTTCGTTGTTTTGCGACTGATTAAATACAATACGTTTGATGCTTTCCTCAAGTTCTAAAACTTGATTTTAAAAATTAGTTTCATCAGCACACAATCTATGATTTTTGAATTTTTAAACATATAAAAGTTTGAAGGAAGCCATGACTGTATAAAAATTATGCAGCAAAAATGATTTTCTGTATTTTGAATATTAATTTCCATTCGCTCTCTGCTAGTCAGTTATGCATGGGACCGTGATGAGGATCATAGAATATCTAAACACCTACGACCGTTTAATGGACCATAGTTTCGTTTAGTTGTATAATTGATTAGATTCAAGGCGAGACGTATTTACGTCCACCTCTTTTACTTCATTAAAAGATTTTTATCGGAACTTGTGCAATGCATAAAAATTTGATTAACATAAATCATTTCAAAGTGCAAATTCTGATAACTCTGTCATTTATTCTACATTATGTTAGATTTGCCTCGTGTGCATCAAGCTTAAATGTGCATATAAGTTATTTTTTGTCCCACAAATGTGTTATTTATAGCCTTTACGCGTAGCAAAAGTTAAGCAGATTAAATTTACTTCGTAACATTAATCATTGTTAGTGAAGTTTGCTAAGCAGTGCGGTTGTTGTTGGACAGTGAACAATTTTTCGTTAATGCGACAATCAATGAGGTTGAAATGGGAGAAAATGCAAAACTCTGTCTGTTTGACGAATTTATCGAATAAATTGGAATTTTGACACAGAAATTTGAATTCTATACTGCTGCTATCAGTAATCTGAGTAGTTTCAGTTAGATTAAAAATCGCAATGAGCAGTAAATTTTTCCGTAATTGCTTCTTTACCATCCCTGTGGAATGAAGTTTCCCATGATGTAACCTGTATCTTAAAGTGTAAACAAATAAAATTTTCAATGCTTTTTGTAATGTTTAATGACATGCCTAGCCGACTACCTTCCCGTTACATCACCGGCTTATCTAAGCCAAAAAACTTGAGAAAAAAACATTTATAACTTGTATGAGAACAATCAATAATGTATACAGGGCAAGTATAATGACAGGAATCTTACCAAGCTCAGACTACAAATTTATAAATAACATAGAAGTAGGTACACTTATTTCATTAGAGGTTCGAACGAGTTCCGAAAGCAGCTCACAGGCTTATTTAATTCATTTGTAGGATTTGCGCATTTTCTGATACATCACAATAAACCTGGTTCGCTTTTCTGAGCAACAATGATATCAAAGACTCCGAAACTAATTGGCAATGGTTAGATTTCGTCCACAGAACAATTTTGACTGTACTTGAAGAGTACCACTAAGGAAATAACGGGTCTATTGGATAAAATATCACTGCTACTTTGTGCATTTTTAATGCATAATTTCAAATATACATATAATGTGATTGGTTTTAGATTTAAATAAATAATATGTAAATCATGTTTGAGGACTCAGAATAATAACAAAACAAATCGAACGGCATGGTATAACTTCTGTCAATAACATGTACTGACGCGTTACGATCTTCCATTATCTACCTCACATCACGACAGAAATACGACTAATAAAGATCTATCCATGATATATAAAGTGCTTTTACTAATAATAACGTGACATAAAACTCTAGCTATCTCATATACATTGTAATTTACTAGAATTTTTAAAGAATAGCTTCTATTCAGTGAAAATCATAACATTTGTGCAGCTCATGTCACATATGTATAATCTGTGCTGTCAGCAGGTATGGATTTTTTAGGTTCTTGCAAAATTGGTTTAATCCAAGTTTGTGGAATAAGGTTAAACCCGAAACTCACTTTAATCAGTGGCAAACGTTGGCAAGTATAACGGTAGTCACATGTACTAACACGTGATTAAATTCCGCTTTCTGCAACTGAGCAAAACTTTCCACTGATTAACGTGTGTCAAACCGCAATGTAAATATAGTGTAATTTTGTGGTATTTAACCATTCTAGTTGGAATATTACGATTACGAACTTCCACAAATTCAATTATGAATAATCTCCAGATTTTAAATTATATTTATCCTTAATGTAATTGCACCTTCAAATTCAACATTTTTCCAATAAATTTCGCCTAATATTTTTAATTTTTTTCAAAAAAAGAAGAAAATGGCACAAACTGAAAATAAATCATAAGAAGCATCGTAATTGACATTAATTCCTTCTTGCAAAGTTTTAATTTATCAAATAAATTATCGAAATTATTTAGTTCAATGTCAGGTTGGAAGTTTAAAAAACTTTTATTAGAGACACATTATGCTTCTATGTAACACTTTTACGGCAAAAGAAATTGATGTTAGAGTTTAATTGAACTGCGTATTCCCTAGACAATTTAGGAAGTATTGTTTTAGTTTAATCTAAAGAAATTGATCCAAAAATTTGCAGGCCGTATAAACAAATTTGCGGTCATTTTATTTTACTTTTAACTATCAATCCATTTGATTAAAAAATATTATTTGAACTTGCTAGAATACTCATGAATAATATGTACAGCTCAATCACAGAAACTCGTTTTCCGAGTTCCTTTGTCCGCTGCTTACTTTAGGGTATATTTAGTCTTATTGCAGTCATTTTTCTAGCAAAAACTTTATCGCAACATATGACGTTAACTAGTGTGTACGACACTACTCAAATGGTTGTTACCTATTTCATATTTGTGGAAACTGATATTTGAACTTAAGTTCAAATACTGTATCTGTGAAGATGTATGAGCAATTTTCTCGAACCCAGTATTTTGAGAACTAAGAATTTTCGCATATTAAGCTTAAACAATATTTTCAATTTTCATGTACCAAGATAAAACTCAAAAAATTCCAGCTTGTTTGACTCCATTAATTTTAAAATTTAGCCACACTAATATTTTGCTAACTGTCTTTCCCAAGTTTGTTAGAATGCAATCTATTTTATTTATTAAGAAAATATATTCCATAGGGCTATTGAATTAAATTATTCTTCAATAAACTTTTGTTTTGAATTATTCAGCATAATTTGATAGATTGGAAACCAATCTTTCTAGTTCGTTCAAAGAAAAGTAGAGATTTCTTTGGTTTATCTACGAGAGCTTTTGCCCTTAATTAACTATTTTTGGTTTGTAAGGTTTTTATTAATATTTCTGTTGGAGTTTTTGGTGCAATTATCCTGCTTTTAAATAAATTTTGTTTCCAAATTAAATCCTATAGTACAATTTTTTTTGAATGTCATACCTTGCAGTATTACACTTCTATTCATGTATTTAGGCACATTTTTGTTTATATCACAAAATAGATAAGGTTAGCAAATAGCATATGAAATATTACTACTTTAGAACTGTGAACTGGAATCAGGTATAAAATACTCACTTAAGTAAAACGTTCATGATTTTCCCGATAGTTATTATTCAAGAATAATTAATAAGGTGGCTGCTTTATTTTCTGTACATTAAATGGGCGATAAGACGTACGTAGATTTGCCTTTGTAGAAACATAAATTTCATGTTATAAATAAAAAGAAAATTCCCTTAAGTTATGTCTGCGTCCTAATTGAACATTATGAATTTTGTTAGTGATATTTACTTGACGAAAATAATTCCGCATCAGGAACGCTTTTTTCACCCCTATCTAGCTAATAACATATTCCCGTCAAATTTACGTTCAATTTTCATTAAAAATTTCATTTCTTATTGCATTTGTTCAACTGATTTTAAATATTAGTAAATGTAGATTTTGTAGCTATAAAAATGTAAAACAAAAATAGCCGAAGTCGTGATATGATGAGTATGTCTATCATATTATTAAACTAAGAAGCCTAATAGAGTGAACTCAATGAAGAAACCGGAATTTCTTTTAAGTCTACTTTATACCCAAAAAGAATGATCAGATCTACATTGCTTGCGACAAGGACTTTGCAGTTCGTTTAATTTACAGTTGATTCTTCGCTATTCACTTTTGGGATAGAGGTATGAACGAAATTATGTCAAACATATTTCAGAAATACACTTAGCAAAATTGAGATTTTTTAGAGAATCGGATTCTCAATCTATTACGTTAAATGTCTGTGGATACTGTGTATAAGATAAAAGTATAATATGGCCAAATTGCGCGTACCATGAGTTCTTAAATTTGTTTTATAAATAAACCCTTAAAATCACCATTTTGAATAGCACTAACACAGAATATTATGCATAAACGTATAAAATTGGAATAGCAGCAATTTGCGGTAGCATAATTTTGGAACCCTTTAGCACATAACATTTTAATTTGGACTAAACTTTACCATTTATTTTGTGTAGCCAAAAAGTTATTCAGAAAATCTTTCAAAATGGCGAAAAAAGTAAATCTAATACGCCGATAAAAATAAGAAGGATTCTGTTATTTTGCATATGCATGCTTTTAATAATGTCTAAATCATTTGCCGGATAATAACTAATTCAAAATTTTAACCAGTTTATGATAATGCATTTAAGAAATTATTTAAAAATTGAAAAATATATTTGTAATAAATGCTTTTTTGGAAATAAAATAGCAGATTTAATTCATTTTTTCTGTGTACAAAATGGAGTTGTATTGCATGTGCATTAGGTGCTTAAAGTCTCATATGATATGAAAGATTTAAAACA
>JAQBSW010010166.1:0-25480 GCA_029291075.1 Eudiplozoon nipponicum
TAGCGATACTTTTTCTGATATAGCGATTCTTGTAGATTTGTCCGCATGCAGAGTTTGGAAATAAAATAAGTGTCTCTATGTGTGATTTTTATTTCCCCTTCGTTTCCTTCGTAAGTGGAAAGTCAATTGCTTTAAACTCTTCATTTTACTAATACTTTTATGTAATTATAGAGGTTTTCAACTAAAACCTACATATATGTGATGTCAAGATTATTCGGAAATTTGGCACAATTGATAGTGCTTCCTAATGAGGCTATGTAGATTTGCACATGACAAGTTGCAAATAGCACTTTCTGGATTGATTGGAATATTGCATTTGTGCCAGGGCCACATTTCACCAAAACATAATGAATATTTAGGACAGCCGAACATAGATTCGACGACATTATTGACTATCGAGGATCAAACCGCATTGATATTTGCAGTCAAGTTCAATATGTGTGAGACTGCTAGAGGAGAGCCGCATATCTCAATTTGATGTTTCTATATATAAACAATGCGGTTTGATCCTCGATAGTCAGTTTGCCGTCGTACTCTGATGCCGATGATCATGGAAGGTCGAAACGCGCCAGTGCGTTGCAGCTGGCGGTGTTTTGTTGCGTTGTTCGACGACTGGTTAAATACAATGGGATTGGTGTTTACTTCAAGCTCGCAAACTTGATTTAAAGAATTGTTACCACCACCCGCGCAATCAATTATTGTTAAGCTCCTTTATTTCTTTGTCACATATCTCTGATTTATCTGTGAACGCATCTAGGATTCCTTTGTTGAGTCCATACATTATTTGCCCAAGTGGTTTCAATATCACCGCAATGTCCTGTATCTTCGAAATGATGTCGTCAATCGCATTTAACAGAAGACGTTTCAGTAATTGTATTTTAGGCTATTGATTGTTTCCCTGACACTCTATCATAAAGCACTTAGCCACATCATCCGATAATAAGCACAATTTAATGAAACCTATTCTTTCAATTAGTTCGTGTGTGCGGTAGCAAAATTTCATTAATACAATAAAGCACTTGACTGGCCGCGAATAAAAGAGAGAAACTCGCAATGTCAGCAAAAAGCAATTGGGTACAATAGTCACCAAATTTAACAATGGTATCGAGGCAGACAAAAACAAATTCAGATGAACCAAACAACAGGCCAGAAACAGATTTTCCTTTGGAGCTCGTTAAGCGCACGCCAGGAAGAGAAAGACAAGATGATTTCTTTTCTCATTTTTCAAATGTTAAGTGAGAACCACAAATTCATTACAACAGATGTGGTTCAATATTATTTAAAAAACATGGTAAAAAACATGGCCCATTTAATCATTAAGACATACTCTGATCGTTCAGTGAAGGAAAGCGTATATTATTTGAAGGAGATCATAAAAATGAACAATTATCCAGATATATTCTTTTATATAAACTAGAGACCTCGCTCGATATATTAACAGAAGAGTTAGAATGAGTCCATCATTCCGAGGAAATGTACCAACCCCTACAATGACTAGAAGAATAATCCGTTTACGGAAACAAACTTTCTAAAATGTCACTGTTGTAATGGCTCCAAAACAATTCGCCGACTTATTGCGTAAATGAAATTCAAATTTAATTTACGCGGCACCAATTGAAACAAGCGAAATTTGCCGTTAACCAATGGCGTGAGAGCTTTCGTTTTCACACTATATAAGCACGCTGCATTTACCATGCTATTCGGTAGTAACGTTTGATTTCGGCTGCACACTACGTGTACGTTCTGTCTCTTGTCACACTAGCTGTTCACCTATGCTGACTTCTGGACTTGCTTCACAAGCAGAGTCACCTAGTTACGCTAATCTTGTTGCTGCACAACTAGTCAGACTGAACAACATTTATTTATTGGACCTCTACGTGTGCCAGTCAACATGATACAATACTCAGCCTTCACACAGTCTCTCGCCGATGATGTCAACGCCACAACAGAAGGCACACCAGCCAGTCAACCAGAGCCGGCCTCAAGGGTCTTGGAGTACTTGTAGACACTGCAACAATAGATAAATCTCTCGGCATTTGCCGGAAAATGCAATTCCGGCCCTATTAATGGCTACCAAAAGTTTTAACTCTCAGCTGTATTGGCACCTCAATACTTTGAAAACGTCGTACGGCATTTACTTACACCGTAAACAACGTATTCAATTTACCGAGGTAACGCATATTCAAAAGCAAAGGACTCACTCTGTACAAAGGTCACCGAAAGTAAGATTAGCATCAAGAGAGGCAACAACTGATTGAGATGAACAAGAAAACAGACAAGGGACATTTAAACCGCAACAAAAATGACAGAAGCTTTACAAACAACATAAATCACGTATATCCGGACAATTTAGAACCAAATTAAACAAAAAAGCATTAAAAATGTAAAATATACATCTGTGATTTTTTTCCGCAAACAGAAGGTATGCTAAGCCCACATGAGAAACTACCAGACACTGAATGAATAACCAGATTTTATAAATTTATTACACAATTGACATAAACAGGCACATTAATTTATCCGCCAAAATAAAATTCAAACTATCCACAAAATGTGAAATATATAATGCAAAAAATATATTCACAGATAAATACGCAATCATCTATTCGATTTGTATATTCGTAGAAATGTTTGGATCTATGCATGTCATATGTATCTATGATTTTGTTTGACAACATAGGACTATTTTTATGGCCTTAATCGCCTTCGAATAATGCATTGGTAATACAATTATACAAACAATTATTGCGCAAGTAGTGGTAACATTTCTTTAAATCAAGTTATCGAGCGTGGAGTAAACACCAATTCCATTGTGTTTAACCAGTCGTGGAACAACATAACAAAACCTGATTGTTCGTGACTGCAAAGAAATAGTGCAGCCGGCATCTCCAGTCGAGTGCAACTTATGCGAGATTACTAGAGGTGAGAACCGCGTATCTTACTTTGCTTTATATATTTATTCATTGCGGGTTGATCTTCGCTAGTTTGTTTGTCTTCGTACATTGATAATGATCATGGAATTTCGAAACGCATCAGTGCGTGGACCGACGGTAGTTTTGCTAACGTGTTCTACGTCTGGTGAAATACAGTGGGACTTCAAGTTAGTTAACTTGATTGAAAGTATTGTTACCACAACCCGCACAATCATTGGTTGTTTTATTTTATCACCTCTTTGTATATGTGGCGAAAGCTGCAAAATGCTAATGTCCGTGGCTGCATAGAATTTGTGCAGCAGTCATTTGCAGTCAAGTACAATTTATGCGAGATTACTAGAGTTGAGAGCCAAATATCAAATTTTACTTTCCATTTATATGCAATGCAATTTGATCCTCGCTATTCAGTTTGCCGTCGAACTCTGACTATAATTATAGAAGTTTGAAACGCACCAGTACGTGTGACTGACCGTAGTTTTGCTATGTTTTTCAACGACATGTTAAATAAAACCAATGGCTGTTTGCTTCAAGCTCGCAAACTAGATTTAAAGAAATGGACAGTGTATTATTATTCGGAAAAAATTTAGAAACATTGTATTTTGAACAATTAATTCGAGAGAATTCGACTGTACAATATAAACTGTCGTTGTCATTGGATTAAGGGGATGACAACTAGTTTGATTTGAGGTTTCACTTTTCATTGCGAGTGAGCGCGTTGTCTTTTTTTTTCTGTGTGCCTGCCTACGTGCATCTCGGTGCACTTCTTATTGTAAAACAGAGCTAAGTTTAGATTTGGCATTTTTGGATCGCTGAATTGGGCTTTGAGCAGGTGTACTATTTGGTTATTATTTTGTTTTCCAGTGTTATTTTCTCGCATGTTGACTTTCGTATCGTCTTGTTCTTGAGTTTTATTTCATTCCTTTAGTAACAACGCAGAGTGTGCATATTTCCCTGTTGATCGCTCATATATTTTCCAATTTCTGACACGGCATCGTATGTTAGGAATGCTGTTTACACAAATGTTTTAATTTAAACTAATCAAATGTTTGCTAACGCCGGATAATTTGAACACCAATTAGACTAGTTCAAACATACATTCGATCAGACCGGCAAAAAAACTGAAGTAAACAGTATAATACTGTTTGTTGCGGAGAGCTAATATATATATGCAAGTATGTATTAGGTGTTTCGAACCTCGTAACAAAGTAGTTCAGTTGTGACGAGAAGGATAAACCAAAAAGAGTATGTACGAAAATTATAATCTCAAGCACATTCGTTTCGTGCTTACTGGCGACTGACCAGTAGGAGACGTTATTATGCCCTTTAACCACTATGCATTTGGGTGAGGAATGTGGGATAATAGGACGGTACAATCTCCTAGACGAATGTGTAAACCTGCAGTAGTGAAGCTAACATCATCTAAAGTCCACGACAATGCGACTTCAATGCTAACTCATACTATATAATATATATACCGAGTTTGTAAAGGATACGAAGACTATGTGTATTGTGTTAGTAACCGATGCCAACATTGTAGTACCGAAAAGGTACATGGTACTAACACAATGGTTGCCGAGTCCGTACATGGTACCAACATGATGGATAACAATTTATGCTATAGTTCACCGAAATTGAGACTTACAACAATTTCTGAACACCTGTTACTCCAGTAAATCCATAAACTCTGGCCTCAAACGATATCAGTTATCACATTTCGCGGTAAGCATAACTGAAGTAAAATCAGTTGCACAGGCAACATCACTAGCATAGGTAACAGTGTTAGATATTGCACAATAATTGAAGCAATCAAAGCTGAAATCTGCACATCCTGTGCTGTTACCATGGTTTAAAACCAATAGTAGTAAAATACAATATAAAAGACAGATTTCTAAAGGAAAAATTAGTGTACACAATAGCCAACAAAGCGAATAACTGGTCAAAATTAAATCCATCATTAAAAAAAATTTAAATAGATTTTAAAAAACAACTCTGTAACACAAAAATAATGACACACACGCAGACAAACATACTTGCACGCGTTCACTTAAAAATTAACTCACAATATACAGAAAAAGTTGAAAAAAGATGGCATCCGAGTAATTAACTGAAAATTTCGAACGTATATTAATGACGTATTATTATGTGTAGTTAATATATCATGCAATAATTATCCACATTAATTACCCACAATAAACATACACTTTATTATAAGTTTGTTTTACTGTCATGTAATATGTATATATATATATATATATATATATATATATATATATATATATATATAAACTTACTTGTTTATACAAATATATTTTACTCCATTGAAATATTTAATTAAATGCACAAAAGAATAATAAATTTTACAAACTTCAGACTTATAAATAAGCCATAAATACAGATAGGTACATATTTTCGCTCTGATTTTTCAAACACAATTTCAATTCAAATTATATCGGTCTTATTATAGAATACATTCGAATGGTATTTAGCCACAACATAAATTTTCGGTTGAATAATAAATCTGAATTTTATAAACACATCAGGTCTGGAACCGATAAATACACAATGTTTCCTAAATAAAATATACGCAGTTGAATTATATTTTTCCATATTTCCTGCAGCGAACTCTGCATAACATTTGTCAGAAACAGAGAAGATTTAAAAGGACGTCAAATCAACCTTGGAATAGAATACATAAAGCTATATTTTCTAGTCAATAAAGTAAAAAATAACATCTTAATATATCGTAAGGTGTTTCACAATATTTATGGGAATTTATACTCAGTAAAAATAATCATTAATCAAAGAAAACAGTTGAAACTTTTTGATCAATCTTACCATATGAATCTGGAAGAATTGTTTTCACCATGAGATTATGGAATTGACATATTTGACTGCGTAATTTGAATTATAACGAGTTCGTTGCGATAAATACCCTTTCTTAGCAGTTACTGCCAAAGGGCATCCACAAATTTAAAGTCAATATGCGATTACCCTCTGGAGATAAATTTCTAGCTATCACAATAAAAATATGACTTACGCCCATCGAAAACGCTGTTTGTACCTTTATGGCTATTCATCATTTCAAATTCACAGATACTTTTCCGGTAAGAAGCCAAAAAATAATTAAATTGTTCTAATCAAGGATTACGGGGCTCACAACTATACGTGTCAATTCAAAAGCTAATATCATGACGGCACCCAGTAAAACTTGCCCACTTATTCTAGTCTGAACATATCATGGAATCTTATACGAGATAAAAATAATTCATTGCGTAATTTTAAATAAGGAAGTTTCGCTGACAATAAATTGTCCTGTACTATATAAAGCCAAAACTGAATGCGTGTATGCCTGTTTATGAAGCTTTGGTAATAAAAATGGAACTGTGAAACATACACATGTTAAAATCGTATCACATTTACGATACCAATTTTTGTTTATCCAGTTCACACACTGACAACCATAAGTATAATTAATTCTGAAATATATAAAACAATTACGCTAGCAATTTTGTAACCATTAATTAAGGGAACATGAAGTATTGCGACAACGATGTTAAGAAAGCAATTAGATGATAAAACCAGCATATTTACCTATATAAATATGAGGGGGACAAAGGAAATGATAATCGTTCATTTTATTGACAATCAGGAAAGTTTATTATCAGCATAAATTATTTTTAACGAAAATAACAGTTAGAAATTGTTGAAAATCAATATATACGAGTCCTGTAGCTACAAATTCCTTTCACCAACCCTGTTTTACCACCATTCACATTTTGACGCCGTCTATTTTATTGGCATTCTCCGAGCCACTTTGTCCGGCGTAAGCTTATCTGAACACGAAACTGCTGAACCAATATCAGAAAATAAATACGTTTGAAACATCAGGAGATTTTGAATTTCCATTTAAGCACTGTTGTCTCATTAACGTTGAAGAAACCTTGCGCCAATTTATGTAAAAAGAGGTAAACATGGAACAGTTTGTAAATATGTGCATGTTAGTAAACATAATTTGGCACATTAGCTAATGGAGAGTAGGCGTAAAGAACAACTGCGATGGCTGCTTACGCATATAGATATTTGGCCATAATAGATCACCAAGGGTAATGTATTGAAATTAAATCAAGCAATAACGTAATGAATGAAACACAGGTAGAAAAAGCATTAGGCTAAAAAAGGAAAATAGTCCTAAATAATGCTGTGAAGCAAAGATCACACGGATCAAAATCGGAACCCCGATTAAGCAAATTAGTAAAATGATTAGATTAATATTGTTTTACTGCTAAAAGAGGAAATTTATTAATGATCACTTAAATAAATATTTATCTAATGTAATCCTTTATAAGGTTTTACATTTATGCATATATTAAATTATGAAATTTAAGCTTATAGGACTTATAAATGTAACTTACGTTAGATTTTGCCTAGAATTTTTAATATTACTAAGAGCTTTGTTCAGTAGGTAGTTACCTAAATTAATTAATTATTCTTAACTTATTTTATTAAGTAAGTTGATTAATTTACTAAATCTTGAGTAATTACCCAGCCTGGATATAATGCGTTGAGCATTTTAAGTACCTTTAAACATTCGGTTCCACGGAGTTCACTCAGGAAAACAAAATTTGATAAATGAATGAGTAGTCTGAACTGTGCAAAAACTGTTTTACTTTATTTCCTGCAGTTGTATATAATTTATATATATATATATATATATATATATATATATATATATATATATATATAAACGGAAGTGATTATTCGGTATTGTTGACATAATAAAAAATTTGTTCAAATAAGACCAGAAAGTTATACCAAAGTCAGCATTAACGAAAATTGTCATTGTACGTACAAAGGCGTTTCAGGCTTCCTGGTGACTCGTCAGTAGGAGTCGGTATTCCGCCACATGCCCACTATATATTTGGTCGAGGAATGTGGGACAATTCGACCGTGCAATCACCTTTATGATTGCATATACGAGAGTATTGTAGTCTTCAATAGTGTTTGAGCGACAGGTTTTCATATTTATTAATTATCAATATTTGTAAAATTTAATCTATACATATACCCATTGTTTTGGTAACTGGTACAGGTTCGGTTTTATAAAAACCAATGTGTTGCTATCCTTTACAGCGTCGTTATATATTAGAGTGCGCTGGCTGTAAAATGGCATTGTCTAATACTTTATATGAATTCAATTCCATTAATCCTCGAATACGAATTCATAAATGACATAGTAACTTGAACCTGTCCCATGTTACTTGACCAAGTGCATAATGTGTTTATGGCGTAGTATGGTCTCCATCTGATAAGTTGAAAGTAAACATGAAACTCATGTCTACGCAACATTATATCTTGCGTTCTAGCAGTCTTTGGTACATTTTTCTAATTCTATTTCAACTAGATTTACCAGGTTAGAAATACTATTTCCTGCAATTTACACCTAAGGCCATCATATTTACCTGAATAAATCACAGATGGGAGTACACATACAGACATTTTCGTATATATGCCTTGTGAATTTTCCACAATTGCTATGGAATAATTACAACTTTGTAAACGTATGCAAGACTACTAGACGTGAGAGCCTCAATATCTAACATTGCTTTCCCTATACATACATTGCGGTTTGATCCTCGCTAGTCAGTTTGCCGTCGTGCTCTGAATATGAACATGGAAGTTCCTAACACGTCACTATGTGTGACCGACGTTAGTTTAACTAAGTTGTGCGACTGGTTAAATAAAATTGGATTGGAGTTTAAATCAACCTCGCGCGCCATTAATAATTGTTCAGTTGCTTAAATCCTTCTAGTATTCTCTAGCTAATCATTCATATTTCGGTCATGATATTTATTTTATTTATTTTACAAAAAACCGACATACGCACCCACGCATACATGACGGACACGTTTCAAGTCAAGTCACTTTTAATTGTAATCGAAATTTAATACTATTAACTAATTGTAAAATTTCTTAGCTCGATGGGATTAGCTTTTAACAAGTTGTAAGCCGGAAAATTGGCGAAGAAGGTAAAATTTGAACATATATATTTCTCGTTAGCACACATGTTAGAGCAAAATTTTATTTTACACTGTAATTTCTTTCATTTTTTTACTTTTTCTAAATTAGTGCGCACAAAACAACGTTACAATTCGAAAGCTCTGGAGAAAATGGTAAATAAATATGACTCATATTCAATAGAAATATGGCTTCACATTAACGACAAATATTTCACACGCACAAGTGTGTAAATTTTGAAAATTAATTAAGGAGGTTTGCGTGTACTGCTGCCTCCTGCCGACGTGACACTAGAAAACCGAATATTGTGTAACCATGTGATAAAGCGTTTCAATTCTGCCTAAGTAGCCATATCAGCCTCGTTCTATATGAAGAACAATTCAGTAAAAGTCGCCATGTTTAAAACGGAAATGTATATATAATTGTTATAATCAAGGTTGAGATCTTGCTATAAATACCTGACTATTTGATTACTTGCACATGTCAGCATAAACTAAGAATTGTATAGTGTAGAAAAGTCAATTCATCGAGTAGACCGGTTTTCTTCCTTATTGGGAACTCATAATGTACTGGCCAGAACTTGCTGCGGACAGGACTCGAACCTGGGCACGTCTGCTTCGGAATCTGGTGCTCTAACCACTGAGCCAGGCAGGATGGCTCAATGGTTAGAGCACCAGATTCCGAAACAGACGTGCCCAGGTTCATGTCCTGTCCGTGGCGAATTCTGGCCAGTACATTATGAGTTCCCAATAAGGACGAAAACCGGTCTACTCGGTGAATTGACTTCGCCTTATAGACCGGGTTTCGTCCTTATTGGGAACTCATAATGTACTGGCCAGAATTTGCCGCGGACAGGGCTCGAACCTGGGCACACCTGCTTCGGAATCTGATGCTCTAACAACTGAGCCACTCTGCCACTTATTACGCACAATTTTTAGTCATATACTAACTAATGTAACTCGGTTAGTCTATTTTTCCTTTAGGTGGAGCTCATATGGCATCCATTTAGACCCAAAATTCCAATTAATCATCCCAAATCTGTCATTACTGAACAGATATCACACTACATAGGGAATTTGTATTGAAATGAACTTTTATATAAATAGACGAACATTGGTTGCGCGGGCGGCGATAATATTATAATGTATATTTAGTTTAGGTTTCTTCAAACGAACATAATTGAATATTATACAGTTCAAAGTAGGTTGTCATAATTTTAAACAGAAATTGGATACGTTATGTCTATAGAGACCAGAGTATGGTGATTTTATAAAGCGATAGCTTATTACGCTAGAAAGAAAATTAAACAGTGATTGATTGTGCGAGCAGTGATATTTCTTTAAATCAAGAATGCGATCTTGTTATAAATACCTGTCCCCTTATATAAATACATTTGTCAGGTTAAACTAAGATTCGTATATTTTAGACTGGACATTTCTTCCAGTAGAACGGTTTCGTTCTTATTAGGAAATCATCACTTATTGTCCAGAATTTGCCACGGACAGGCCTTGGAACTGGACGTCTCTGCTTTGGAGTATGTTGTTCTAATCACTGAGCCACCCTGACACACACTACTCATAACGCTAAGTTATGAACCATATACTAATTCTTGGTTAGCCTTGTTTAAGACAAAAAATTCCCATCGCACTTCCCAAATCTGTAATTATAGAACAGAAACCACGCTACCTGGCAATGTGGCATTGAATTGAATATTTATATAATTAAATTAACTTTGGTTTCGCGGGCGTTGATAAACACTACTTTAAACCAGTTTGCGATCTTGATATAAAAATCGGTTTCATTAAATAAATACATTTGTTAGTATAAGCTAAGCATTATGTAATGTAGAAACCATAATTCATCCTATAGACGTGCTTCGTCTTTATTGGGAACTCTTCATGAGCTGGGCTTTATCGAAAGTGCCACCCTGATGTGCACTTTATACAATTATCAGGTATACGGCAATTAAAGTATTCTGGTTAGCCTTTCCTTTAAGTCAAACATATGCGGGTATTTCTTAAGACCAAAATTGCCAAATAGCTACCAAATCACGCTACTTCTGGAAGTGAAACTAGATTAATTTTTTATATAAATAAGCCATCATTGATTGCACGGCTTGTGCCAAAAATTGTTTGAATTAAGTTAGCAACCTTCTTAAAACCAACAATCTCATTATGTTTATATCCGAGGAAGTGGTATTGAATCGAATATTTAAACAAACATTGATTGCGAGATTTGTAGACAATTTGTGTAATACGCATCAATAGGCGCAATGGATAGATTCACAGGCTCTGAAATAAATGTGCCACGGTTTTAATAATGTTCTCGTTAAAATTCAGGTTGTTATTTCAGAAGTTCCAATGTTCAGCTTATATATTCACAGAGATATATAAATCTATTGGTGTTTATATAAAATCTAACGACTTAGATATGAATACGTTTTTATTACCTACTTCGCATCTAAATATTGTCTAAATGTATAAATCCTTATTTCGAGAAAATGAAAAATTTGATGATACCTTGTTGGAATTAAAGGTGAAACGAGTTGCGACAACTTATGGAGAAGCTAACTAAAATTGTAAGCTGCCATAAGGCTGCATTTTTTATGTGTGGTGGGCGATAGAGCAGCGCAATGGATAGACTCGCAGACTCAGAATCAAATATGTCCTGCTTCAAACTCTGTCTGTTACGAAATTCTGGAAATTTCAAAAAAATTGGTCTACTGGATGAGTTGCATTTGTTACCTTAAACAATGCTTTGTTTATCTTCACAAAAGCATATATTACAAATTTGGTGTTTATATCAAACTTGTCTTCCTGAATCAATCACTTTTAAACAAGTTTGGTGCACTTACTTTGGTGTAATTTTCCTAAATACCTAATCGTATGTTTGAATCACTTTAAATCGTCGTCACACACTGTAAAGAGTACATGATTTTTTATCCATATGTGCATTAATTCATTTGAAGTTAGCTATATATATATATATATATATATATATATATATATATATATATATATATATATATATATATATATATATATATATATATATATATGTATATATATATATATATATTCATTTATATATTTATTTAACCTGAATTATAATAGATTATTGCACTGCCAAATTATACAGAATTAGTTGACCAAACATATTGTAAGCTTGATAAGACATTCCGGTCTCTACGGACAAGTCGCAAAAGATCCAGAAACGCAGGCAACTATCTTACTTTTACCTCACGTATATACTAACTTTGAAATATCCATTGTACTGTACGAATACAACTCATTATTTACTTTATGTCCAATACACAGTTAAACGTTTTGACGTGCTTTGTACATCCTTGGTTATTACGAGAAAAACCGGTAAACTGGCTTTTAGATATTTCGACGTTTCTCATGGCGTTATTTATAAGTCGTTACACGATTTTACTTGATTTCACAAACATGATCAACAAAACCAGTATTGATGAAAAAAATTAACTTTACGATAAAGGTCATATGTCTTTTACCAGATATTTAATTAATTAAAGCATTGTTATTCATACTTCAAAGAGTAAATGAATAGCTAAAATAAATAGTTATTCCAGGTTTTCTTGGACAATAAAACAATGAGAAATCGGTGAAACAGAAGCCGTGTAGTTTAATTGATTAAAATTTAAATAAACAAACTTTCCATGTACTCTTATTTTTTCACTACACAATGTCTTTGTCTGTGTATTTTAAATAAGGGATGCACGCTGAATAGTGTATTGGATAAAATAAATAATCTCCATAAAAAGGTGAAATATTTGCATAAGCAGGAAAGAAGACAATATATTAGGGCAAATTGGCTAACTGAAGACAGGTTCAAAAAGAACAATTCAAACATGTGATTTTAAACAACAATGAGACTGCACTAATTTCACAACTATTGCTCTGTGATGCATTCATTACTGCTTGGCAAAAGCAATTTCATTTTTACCTTTTAGACGATTTACGATTTTTTGCTAGGTAAACATAATGTATGAATAATTTACTAATGCACACTACATTGAAGCTCATTCTTCTCATTGTTCAAGTCAGCTATTGTTCTCTTTCTGTTTTAATAAATAAAAGTTTTGTGCGTGTAAACTAACATTTTATCGGCAATGAATGTACTTCCTGATTTATCCCACAACGAAAAATTAAAATAAAATTTATCTAAATAAATTCTATTAGATTTTAAGATTAGATTGTTTTCATAAGCTACTATTAAATAAGTAAATTGCGTTCAATTTTCCTTAAAACATTTGATACATACTTATTTGAGTTGATGTTTCATGGGCATACTAATTGCAATCAAACAAAAACTCAAATGGATTCTCACAGTGCCAAAAACTACATTATTCTTTAATAACAAATAAACAGAACTTCGTCAAATCAGTATGGTTGTGAAATGAAGCGTTCTACTTAAATAACCTTTAATTGGTTAATGATGTATAATTGGGGAACCATAATGATTAGCAGCAGAAATTAAACCTTCGTTGCATTTAATAGTACCAAATTCAAATTTACTGAAGTACCGGGTAGCATTCACCAAATAGAGCATATAATAGGCAAACGTCTCATTCATGGTATTATCTTATTTGTGAAATTAACTTTACGAATAGGTCTTGGCTTTTGTCGAAAATACGGCTTCTCAATGTTAGTAGCCATTCTGCACTACACGTCCGCGGCAAATGGAACTACATATTTGTAGATGTTGAATTATGTCCGCAAAGTTTTAACAACTTTTATTATATGAGGAATAAATTTATACCCCCAGATCATGTTGTAAAGTTAACATGAGTCATAAAATAAAGGAAAAAGCAAGTATACCGCACCTAAAATAACATTTTATATATGATAGTTTAGCTCTAGAAAGAAGCACACTATCCAAAATATTAACTCGATAATTTAATAAATATTGAATTTGCCCATGCGAAATCTATGTAGTAATTTTAATTCTACTAATAATAAATTCTTAATATATATACATAATTAATACAGTCCTTGCAACCTAGAATTCCGCTGTTGTTTATACTTGTAAAAATTTAGATTAAATGATTTCACGAACACTACGAGAATGAGATTACTGACGTCAATCAAAACCAAAACTTGAGGATATGCGATAAAACTGATGATTAGAAGGGTCATTTTGTCAGTTTATAGAAAATAGTCGTTTTGGACATTTGACGGCGTTGTTTTATATACTAAAGTGTGTATGCTACGACATTTCACCATACATAACCATTATAGATTGGTTTCAAAACGCAAACGTGTTGAAGGATGAGTTTTAAAAGTGTCGTTCAATAATAAATTGAATATGGCCGAAAATATATTTTTAAACGCATCTCAATTATAAGATAGATATTACCCTCATTAATTGACAGTTCATACGGTAAATGAGCTAAATTACTTACAGATATTTTGTCAAAATGATACTATTCCAAGAAATATGTCATAATGTAGACTTTTGATGATGTTTAGGTTATAAATTTCATATAAATATTTATTAAATATTCATTCGTTATTTGTTGTAAATTATATGATAACCGTTTTTTTGTAAAAGAAACAACAAAGACAGCAAATTTACGCCGATAAGTTTAAAATGCTGACAATTTTATAACTAAACTGGTCTGTAGTTAGAGGATTATAAATCTTCACTAAAAAAATAATTCTATGAATTTGCTTGTTTCTCTTTTTTAGAACGACAAAACTTATATTCAAGACTTTCTGAGAATATCCATATAAAATTATAATAGGTATAATTAATATCACAGGGTTTATCAAATATTTATTCCTTATCTAACTTAAATTCTGACATAATAAACGTTTTTTTTAAAGAAACAACAAAAACAGCAATTTTTTCTCCGATATTGATAAAATGCAAGAAAGGTTATAAATAAAATGATCTGTAGGTATAATCTTTTAATTCAAACAATTTAATTCAAATTCCAGTCAAGTTCAATGCATGCGAGACTGCTAGAGGTGAGAGCCGCATATCTAACTTTGATTTCCATATATATTCAATGCGGTTTGATCCTCGATAGTCAGTTTGCCATCGTACTCTGAAGATGATCATGAAAGGTCGAGACGCGCCAGTGCAATGCGGCTGGTGGTAGTTTTGTTATGTTGTTCAAGGTTTGCTTAAATACAATGGTATTGGTGTTTACTTCAAGCTCGCAATCTTGATTTAAAGAATTTAATTCAACATTATGATAAATACTTTTATGACTTTAATTTTTTTTCTAAATAGCGCAAATCTATTTCCAGAACCTTCAAATGATATCCATTAGACTGTTAATGCACATATTTAACAATTCCTATCAGCTTCTTCATTCTGTTAAACTAAACAAGTCTGGGAAATTGCGGCTAAATCTAATGGCCAAGTGAGCGTACTGGGATGTTCAGAATTAGCCATTCGAAACTTTAAAAGTTATCTTCGCGAATGACAAATCTACTCGCTTTACAACTTAATAGCTTTGAAGATTCATCACCGTGGAATAGGATTTTTGTGCATCTCATGCGATTTCAAGGTACATAGCTTTAAATAAAATCTTTTACTTGTAAACATGGTCATTTCTAAATAAACATTCCACCGCATATTTTGTAAGAAATTCCTGTTGCCTTATAAGAATCTATTCAATAAATTGTAAAGCACATTATTTCATTTTAATATTTATGCATATATATATATATATATATATATATAAATATATGTGTGTGTGTGTGTGTGTATTATTCGTTTGCCTCTGGTTATTTCTCCTGCTATGCTTCAGAAATCGTTTTGGCACGACATACGATTGCAAACACGATTTGAAGAACTTAATTCTTTCCAGAAGTTTGGTACTTGAACAATTGGCTGTAATATAAGAGCTTAGTTCCTAATGGGTAAAAGGCTGACTACCGCTCTTCAATAATCTTTATTATGTCCATTGTCTTTGAATATTACACAGTATATTATCAAATTGGAAGAAAACAATACATTAATATCAAAGTGAAAAATGTTTATTTGTTTCGAAAATTCTAAACTTCGCTTTAAGATCTTAAATTTATATACATTCTGGGTTTTCATTTGATTATGTGAGTGGCAACAAATCTGACTCGGTTTTACTTCTATTTCTTGTTTCGTCTGATTGGTAAATGTGTATGCGTTTGTGTCTGTTTGTGCGCCTCTTTGCATGTAAAGGTCTTTCTCGCTGTATTGCAAATTGATGCCTGAGATCTGGTCATTCTTGTATTGATGGCTTTAGATTTAACCAAATGTTCGCATTGTTCGCTGCTACGTAGAATAATAATATTTTTCAAAACAATATGAGCATTCAACAATGCAAGCCACACCTGCGCTGTTACCAAGTGGAGAAAACAGAAATACGGAACAAGGTGAAACAAAAGACTACAATTGGAGAAATAAAATACGTACACGTAACTGCCAACTATGCGAACAAATGGTTAACTCTCAATCCATCGGTACAAGAAAGACCACATTTCAGACTTCAGTTTGCAATACAGTGAGAATGAGCTTTGCATTCAAACAGGCGCACACAAAGGCAAAAACGCATACACGCTTACTAATCATCCCAAACAAGAAATAGAAGTAAGACAGAGTCAGATTTGTTGCCACCCACATATTCAAATGAAAACCCAGAATGTATATAAATTCAAGACTGTAAAGTGAAGTTATATATATATATATATATATATATATATATATATATATGTCATAATATTCAAACGATACAATTTCTCTCATAACCAATTCATGCCTATGTAGTCATTTATACCGTTTGATTTAACAGTGCTAGGCATGAATTTAGTTTGAACATGTCTGGAAGGGCATAGTAGGTGACAGTTATTATTTTGCAAACTTACCTCTAGTATCAAAGCAAATAGTAATTCGAGACTACATTACTAAATAGCTAACAAATGCATGTATTTTTTTGCATGAATTCATTATAACGAATAAAATTTAATACTGTTCACTTGAATCATGCAATTCAATTGTGTGCATTTTAAACCTGCATTAATAATTCACCTTTAAAATTTAAATAACATTCATGTGGATTAAAACCAGACAAAAAATGTTTTATTTAGATGGCTGAAATATTCCGTAATTAGCTAAATGAAATTAATTTGGATATCCTTCCAATGCACCAAACAGAAAACATTTTTGTGCATAAAGGTTCTGAACAGTTATATTTGCTAAAATAGATCTGTTTTATCAAAGGTAATTTTAGCGGTTTTGCCAACCCTTCTAATAAATACACAAATGTGTTTGTTTCTTCCAGTTTGTCATATAATTCTAATTGTCAAAAAAATAATCTAAATCTGATTAAACTGTAATCCGAAGCAAATATATCACAATGCATGTTAGCTTAATTTATATTTTTGCCATTTGAAGACAATAAGCCTGTATTCCAGAAATAAAAATCACTCTATTAGAAGTGAAATAATTTGTGGTCCAAAAGCCAAAGTAAGATAAAATTATCAAGTGAGCGAATTCTACAACATTTGTCAAAGAGTGACCACATGATGAAAGAACTCAATTTAAAAAAAATATTTCCTTGTTCCGACTGGTTAAATACTTGTTTATAATATCAAGCTCACATATTAGATTTGGTGAACTTCTGCTACAATCGGCGCATTTAATGACGTCTTTATTTACACAATATTGATTGAAATACAAGGACGTGACACACGGTAAATATTTTATTGTAGAATGTATGAATAAAAGAATCAAATTATAATTAGTAAGGGCAATATTTGCAATTCGGAAACAGACAGTGTTTGAAAGGAAGTAGAGATAATTCCAATGTGATATCACTGACAAAATAGTCTGGATTTGAATGAAGTACTAACGTACCTTGCTCACATATCTTACATGAGAAAGTATATTAATTGAATGCAGACTAATTTGCACAAAGGCGTACGTGCCTAACTTTCAACTTTTGGAGCAATATGCTTGTATAGCCATAGGTAAGTAACAAATTTGTTTATAAAAACTCTATTACACTTAACGATTGGCAGCAGAATGTTGAGCAGTTGAGTAAAAGACACAAAATTGACAAAAATACCTTTACACGTCGTAAAGTAAATGTTAAACTCTATTGTAACTTCTTTACTATGATAAAGGCAGTTGCGTTGATCAGAATAAGCGAATCAAAGGATTTACCCGTATACTGAATTAAGTTCGACAATTAAATCTGCTTTTAATTTTACTTATTACATTTTCTCCAGTGAACTAACACTAAAAATAAAAATTTGTTGTCATTAACTTACATATCTTGGATTACCTTATGAATTTGCAACTTCGTTTGACGAAAATGGTAACTTGCTTACAAAGAAAAAATCCAAGTGTATAAAAATGCACGAATTTTGTTGATTAAGATACTGTTTACCTACAAATATTCAATTTTCTAATAATCAAAAATTCAAAATTCAATAAAAATTCACTCGTAGTAGCCCGGCCTGAGTAGTAAGATTCACAGTCTAATACATTCTCGTTTCACGGCGGATGCACATAGAGAGATAAGTACACGATTAATAACAATTCAAAAAGCAGATATTTCCCGAAGAAAGCATTAATAACGGCGACTGTCCAGAATGACTGTTTAAATAAACAAAAATAACAGATAAAGCACAAATCACAGAATATATAAACATTTAATATTAAAACTAACGCTCCATTTTAGTGAATTAATAGGAAAATTTTTAAAATGTGATCGCCCAGACGGATGAGAAGAATAATTAGCAAACCTCCTGCAAAACGAGAATGCAACTGGTCTACGTTTTGCAATAAGACACTCAAATATAATATAACTAAATACTAGCGAGGAATACACCATAATTTAGACGCAGAATGAATAAATTATTTATTTATGTATAATAGTATGCATGCGAAGTCTGTTTAAATCTCTATCTATTTGAAGTTGGCCAATTTTGCAAAAAAGAAACTTTAATCATTGAAAAATGATAGTATCTTTCAAAAGTAGTGTACTCTTCCGCCTAATAACAAGTTAGTTCATCTGATCCCAGAAATATTTGTCGAGTTCAACATAAAAAATATGTTTTATCTAACACATGCTGCTTGTGTACATTTCTTCAGGACATATTTTTAATAACTTCATATTAATTACTCAACAGATTCGACATAAAGGGATATTTGCTAGCTCGAAATAGCCGAAATATATCGACAAACCCGTTGCCTTTGCAAGGCAAATAATAAAAAGTAGCAATACATTTCAGAAGCGGTCGTTTGTGAAATTTTAAAACCATTTTGTAGAACACGAATGTAAATTAACTAGTTAGACATTGGCGAATTTTTTTCCTATTCTCTTTTGTGATCTTTGCAAATCTAATTTTGCCGCGGTAAATCGAATTGTGCAATACCTTGTTAAATGATCCATGCCATAATTACAAAGCTGGTTTATAAAAAAAAGTTTTAAAAGAGCAAGAACAAAATTCATATGTACAATCAAATGCATTATACAATAAAAATTGAAGACAAAAGGATTTAATTCTGATTAAATTTATACATAATATTCAAATTGAAACATTATTTGTTACTTTAGGTTTGAAGCTCCGTAACTTAAAGCAGCATTTAAACCACATGATCTCAAAGTATTTCAAATGAGACTACATTATTAAATGGCATGTTTAATATAGTTGAGACCGGTCAAAAGTTTAAAACTTCTATCAGGTTTGCATAACATTTATTTAATAAGTAACTTTTTGATATTTTTAACCATGCTAAAATTTGAAATACCTAATCTAAAAAGTACACATCCTCAACCGCAAATAATAAAAAGGTACAAACGTAACCTCGTACCATTGAGGTCAAAATACCTAATCTTATCATGTATTTTGTTTATGTATTTTGGCTTTAATCATAATTTGCTTTACATAGAAATGCTTTACTGAGGCCAAAACATAAATTTTGTATACGTGCAAATCTACCTCGATTGTCCGTTTACATTGTACATCAAAATAAATGAATTGAAATTGATTTACTATAATCTAGGTTGCAAACTTGATGTAAAAACCAGACCCATTATATACATGCATTAGTCAGTATAAACTAAGAAATGTACAGTGTAGAAAGGGCAATTCATCCAGAAGACCGGTTTCATCTGCATTGGGTGAGTCTTGAATGCAAATGTAGACAAGAATTTTCAATTTATCCACTGATTAACAGAAGCAGAATTTAAGCCAAGTCCGTTTAAAATAAATCGAAATTAACAAACATGTACCATTAATTATGCAATTTAATAATCACTGATTGCGCAGAATCTGATAAAAATTAATCCAATTAAATTTGCGCGCTTGATATAAGTACCAATTCTTTCGGATTTATATAAACTTCACAAACTTTATTTGACGAATAGTTATAACCACCAAAGCAATCAGAGATTGCTTAATTGTATGCTTTATCAAAAGTGTCAAAGTCGGCAAAGAGTCAATATTCGTGACTGCATAGAAGTTGTGCAGCTGACATCTCCAGTCAAGTTCAATATATGCGAGTCTGTTAAACATCAAAGCCACATCTTAAATTTCGCTTTCCTTGTATATGCATTGCAACTTGATCCTCGCCAGGCCATCTGCCGTTGATGCTCATGGATGGTTGTAGCGTGTCAGAATGCCTGACTGAAGTAGTTCTTCTATGTTGTACATCTAGTTATAATCAATTGGTGTGGTGCTTATATCGAGTTCGCAAATTTGATTTAAATATTTTTACTAATAAATGCTTCTAAAATTTCCGTATCCCGCTTTAAATATATTCTTTACTAAATAACAGAATTAAGCTACTAAATATATGTAGAAATTTAATGTTCACAAAATGTAAAGTGAAAAACGTTTTAACAGCCTATACCTCAAACCCTTCAATTAAGATCATACTACCATGTTTTTGTTATACATGATATATGTTAACAATTAATACAAACCATTTCGCGCCCCTATATTCAAAACATTCTCGCACATATATAATGACAGTATAATAAAGTTATATCGCAACTCTAGGTCAAAATCGATCCACACTAAGATATAACTGATAATAAAACAAAACATATATCAACATTTGGCAAACCAAATTTGCCAAAAAGTTATTTTTTCCTGTGAGTACGGTGACAACCCTGAAGATGAGAGTGAGAATGAAGTACCGAAAATTCGGAAAAAATATGAAAATCTGGTTGCAACGGCATTTTCAGACAGGCAGAATGTCGGTGCACCTGGAATTGTTAAGGATTCAATATTTTACCGCATTACGAGTGCTATCAATTTTCCCGCACAATAAAAGACCGGAAGAATAAATAAAAGCATAACACAATGTTTGAATGAAAATTAATCAGTGAAACGAAAAAATGTAATCAAAAATTTATATATTAAGGCAAGTTATTAGCATCGTACAATTAAAAACAAAAATGTTTTTTGATAAAATTATTTCATGAAGATCTAACGCCTGTGAATATAGATTGTTATTTAATTACACAGAGCGGAGCGGCTGCTACTGCATTTTAGTTTACATTTAAACATTGTTTAAACGTTAGTTTGTGTGAATAAATTTTAAAGGATATTTGTCATGCAATTGAAAAAGGGTTCTTTAATGATTCTCTCATGGCAATGTAGCTGTTTGCTATGAATGAATTTATTATCAATGAATTTGTTAACGGAATCGAATCTTACTGCGTAGTTAGGAAATATTAGAATGTCATTAATTAATATATACAATGATGAACTGCATGTATTTAATATTTCAATGTAACTGTCTCAACGAGCAAAATTTAGCTCATATAGCGCAATCTGGTAATCCTTAAGTGCCGACAGTTTGTCTACTTCAATTAGACATTTTTAATTTTTCACGCTGTTTAATCGATCCATTCAGAGGTTATTTATTCATGGAAAAACGCTCCTCGTTTACTAAAATACGGTCGAAAAATACTGTGATGGGTGTCTAAAATACTTTAGCAAATGATATTGTATTATATTGTTATGTTCAGAATAATTGCAGTAAGGCAAGCGTCACCGAAATTATTTAAAATCTACAACCTTTAGAACATTTTTGAAAATCTATCATATTGTTCACTTTACTATTAACTAAGTTAAATCCAAAAATGACATTAATCAAAACTGTTCCTTTCTTATTTAAGATTAACCAGGTGTATATGTTTGAGAATTATGGCAGGATTTTAAATATCAATAAATATAAGTCAGTATAAGCTGAGCATTGCTATACGTAGCATTGGCTTTCCATTAATAGACAGGTTTCGTCTTTTTTAAGATATCTTCAAGATATTCCCAGATTTGACATGAACACAACTCGAAATTGGGCACGTCTGTTTCGGAATCTGAAAATATACATGAACTACGCCACTCCTGATGCATATTACACTCAATTTTCGGTTATATATATATTTAAGTTTTTCTTTGAGTTGGAAGAGATTAAAATAGGCTTAATAATGGAAGCCTGTGTGCATATACTCGATGACATGTTGCGTATTTGAAGACGAGAATATATTGTTTCTTTTAACACAGGCGTTTAAATTGCAATGTTCATTACTTTTTATATTAAACTTTTGGTTGATTGGTAAACATAAATGGTTTGACGACCAACGCATATTCATTTATATATAATGCTTGATGTCGACACACTGAAGGTTGTCTATCTTGAAATTGTGATAAAGCAAATTAAATTTATGTACATAATACGCACTAAATGTGTTTACTTCATTCTGTGTTTTACGGGTAAAGCGCCCCTCTTATAATTAAAGTTTAAGTAGATTGCCTACATTTTACTCTTATTTCATCAATTTATTTTAGATAGTCTTTTAATAAATCTTAGATACTGCATTTTTAAATAATAATTGATTGCGCGGATGGTGGTAACAATTATTTAATCGAGTTAGTGAGCTTCATGTAAACACCAATCCCATTTTATATAACCAGTCGTCGCCCTTCCATGAGCATCATCAGAGTACGACGACAATCTGACTAGCGAGGTAGCAAACCGCAGTTAATCTTCGTGAATGCATAGAATATTTGCAGACGACATTTCCAGTCAACAGAAATGTATTCGATACTACTAGATGTGAGAGCCGTATGTCTAATTTTGCTTTCTTTATTTATATAATGCGTTTGATCCTCTCTAATCAGTTTGCCGTCGTACTCTGATGATGATTATGGAAGGTCAAAACGCGTTAGAGTATGCGACAAGCGGTAGTTTTGTTATATTGTTCGATTACTGGTTAAATAGAATGGGATTGGTGTTTATTTAAATAATAAATTGTATTGTCATCTAATATACCTGTCGATACATTTTACAGAATTAACACAAAACGGCTAATATACGAATAGAGTGCCTTCCAGGTTAGTTTAAGTCAAGTCAGTCTGTTTAGTTAACTATTATATAATTAAACGAAAATGGGTTTCCCAGGTGGTGATAACAATTACTTTTAATCTAGGTCGCGATCTTGATTTTATTAACTGGCCTATTAATTACATATATAAACTAAGTATTGTAAAGTGTATAAAATACAATTCATCCAGTTTCGTCCTCATTGGGAACTTACCACGTACTGGTCAGAAATTGCCGCGGAGAGGGCTCGAACCTCGGCACGTCGGCTACGGCATCTGGTACTCCTAACACTGAACCTCATTGCCCCACTTAGCAGTGTAAAAAAGTGTAACGAGCGGCCTTCGCAAGTTGCCAAAGCGCCTCCTCATACTCATTGTTTCTAACGCTTATGATAGCCAAACAACAGGCGTGACTGGCATATCCAATATTAGCCTAATTCTCATTGTGAAACGCTGTTTTATAGCACATAGAGGAAGAAAGAAGAGGCAGCTTTAACATGTACATTTAAAACAGCTAAACTGCGTAAGTGTTAAATATAACTCAGCAAATAAAAGGAAACAGGCGTTAATGTTGACTGTAAACATAAACACGTATTCAATCACATTACATAATTCATCAATTTACTTGTATATGATGACGACAAACTTAGCAGACCGACAGATCAAACAGCTAATAACCAAAGTAAAATGAATATTGCTCCTTAATTTAACCAAGCTTCTTTATTCTTAAGTGCAGCTTTTTTGCCAATAGTGTGTATCTTTCTCTCATTTCGGCGTCCATTTTCCCACACTCCGTCATTTATTATTTTGATTATACGTCTAATGGCAGGATGCTGTTTGCATGTATAAAGTTAATATAAATTAAATATTGCATCAGATATCAGTCAATTCCACAATAGAACTGATAAGCCTATATTATGAATTGTAGAAATTTCCGCTGACATGACATGAAGCTGAGCACACCTGATTGTAAATTCATGATGAAAAAAATGCCATAAGGGCTCCATTTGAAGGTAAGGCTAAGCAAAAAATATAATTTAAAACATAAATTAAATTAGTTTGTGGCGTGTCGCAGGGTCGTTCGTTTTTTAGAGTGCCAGGTACATAGCAGTGGTTCCAAGTTTCGAGTCCTATACGCGGAAAATTCTGAACTGTACACGAAAAGATTACAATAATTTCGAAACCGATCTACAGGAAAAATTGCTTTTATTACATTTAAAACTCTTAATTTATACTGACAAATTTATATAATTAAATTGGCGGGTGTTTATATCAAGATGGCAAACTTCATGTTACTAAGCACTACTGCACTCGCAACCATTGGTCGTTTCTAGTTAGTTTAGTTTCTCTTCTACAATGAAAATTTAGGGGTGGTTATTTTGAACTTTTCTCTAAAGATGTGCCATATATGCTTCACATGACGGTAAAGGTAACCAAGAAACATTATATAACAGAAAATTGTGTGTAATGTGAGCCAGAGAGGCGCAGTAGTTAGAATCAAAGGCTCCGATGCAGACGAGTTCAGATTCAAGCACTTGCTGTGAGAAATTTTGGACAGTAAAGTCGAAACCGATCTTCTGGATTAAATACATTTTAAATATTAAAAATGGTTAGTTTATAGTTACATATATATAATAAGAAAGAAAAAACACATCAATAACTACGTGAATAATGGCCATTTATTCGAGACTACTAAACTTCACTTTAAAATCATTCATCTATATACATCCTGAATTTTCAGTTGATTGTGCGGGTGGCAGAAAATCTGACTTGATTTTACCTCTATTTCTAATTTTGGCAGATTAGTAAGAGTGTATGCGTATGTGTCTGTGTGTGTGTGTCTGTTTGCATGTCAAGGTCTTTCTCGATGCATTGCAAAGTGAAGTCTGAGATCTGTTTAATTCAATATTACTTCTTCAGTTAGAATTTAATCTGTTACAAAATGCAAATTTTGATTTGGCGAATTGAAACTGTGTCTAAAATATACCATATAGCCTCAACCTAAAGGATAGGCTGAGTTATAATAGTCACAGACTCCGTAGCCAATGAGCTATCTTCGAGTAGGGCCCGTGGCAATTTCAGGCCCGGTATTTAAATAAAAACCAACACTTTTTAAACCTAGTAACAAATTAGTTCAGTTGTGACCAGAAGGATAAACCAAAGACAGCATGAACGGAA
>JAQBSW010010167.1:0-25468 GCA_029291075.1 Eudiplozoon nipponicum
AATACTGTGCAGACCAGGTTGGTTTATGTTAATTTTTTCTATTTAATTTACCATCAGTTTTTTCTTTAATTGTACATCTAAGAAAGAAAGACCATCATCTTTCTGAAGCTCTGACGCGAAACCGATATTCTGATTTTCTCTGTTGAAACTTTGAAGCAGTGTTCGTGATTGTGACCTGTTCTTAAGTACAAGGAGAATATCATCCAAGTACCTTATATATTGAGCAAATTTACTTATGTCACTCCTTAATGATGTGTTTTCTAGATGCCCTAGAAAAATATCAGTCAACACAGGAGGTAAGAGGCTCCCCATTGCCACAACATCAGTCTTTTTATAGATGCTTCCATTAAAACGAAACCGTACGTCTTTTGTGCATAATAAGATAAGCTTGCGTAAGTGTGACCTGGCACCGGCGATGATAATATGTCGTGTTCTACCGCTTTGAATATAATGTCAATGGCTACATCAATTGTAAAATTTGTAAACAAAGACGTAACTCCAAAAGATACCATAATCTTTTTTTTACCATTTATATCTTGAATTTTGATTACAAACTCAAACGAATGGGCAACCGAATAATTACGTAGTAGTTTGCGTAATGGCTCAAGTATAAGAACTAATCATTTAGCTAGTGCATGAAACGGAGAATTGACTATTGATAAAATTGACCTCATAGGACAACATTTTTTGTGTTTTTGGTAATCCATACATTGTTGGCGCAGATGATCCAACTGGCTTGAGTTTCTGTGCAGTGGCTTCATCAATTAAACCGGCATCAGTCAAGACCTTAATTTCATTTATTAGTTTGCGCTCCACTTTGTCTATTTCATCTGATTTAGCGTTTAGACGCGGGAAGTTTGTATTTTCATTCAACACGTTTTCCATCTTTTGTAGGTAGCCAGATTTGTCCATTATAACTACGCTCTTTCCTTTATCAGCGCGTAGTATTTTGATGTCTGCATTTCTGCTCATACCTCTAAGCGCATTTAGATGTTGCTTTGTTAATGCATGCTGTTCTGCGCATTTAGAAGCCTGATCAACTAATGTAGCCTTGAACCAATTTTTATAATCAATACTGGTAGGTTCAAACTCATCTGTTTGTTCAAATAGCTATTAAAATGCTGCTTCAAAATCAACAGAGCATTTATTAGAAAGATGTAATTACGGCCCATCGATATTGCCCCCCATTTTTAGCTGATTGATAGGTATTTTTGATAAGTTAAGCACACGTTTATCAATATCAGTCGGTATTTAATCACACAAAACTACAGGTTTTATATCATTTTATAATTTCTTCAATATTATTATTTTGTCTTTCGTCATTACAGTTTCCAAAAACATCAGAAATCTCATTCGTGCAAAATGACTTATTTCATCTAATACACAAGATACACTCTGTAGCACTGCTTCATCTCGCTTCAAATGCTCAATTTTGGAATACGCTAACCATGTAAAATTTCGTCGGATGACCCGTAGTTTGGACTTTCGTAAACTGCGCGCCAAATCATCTGGGAACCGTAATTGTTTAATACACTGATAATAATGTTATTTCCACAATAACGTTCTTTGCGCTCTACAATTTAACATCAATAGTTTATCTAATTGTCTGAAAGATTCTTTTGAAATGCGAGGTTTAATTAAATTCATTGTACCCTTCTATGTGGAAAAACAAAAAGAAATTTTATCAGAACAATATATTTATGTATTTATACATATATACACAGGTATATATACATGTATATTAAAATAATTATTCTTCTACTTTCACCCATTTAAAATAGCTCTTGTATTCCGAGTTTACTTTGAACTTAACTTCATATTTTGGTTTAATTACGATGCGTATTTATGTCAATGTTTCATTCCTTTTTAAAGTTAAACAGCTGCATTCGATATTTTGGAAATTGATTCCGTCAGCCTGCTGTACTACATCCATATTTTCTAATAACACGGAGGTCAAATATTATTGAAAGAATACATGTCTACATGTTAAAATGACTGATATATTTGTAATTAATTTGGATATGATATTTATATGATAAATTTGAAAAACGTCCCCCCAGTTGTCTGAATAAAATACTTCTTAAATATTTTTGAAAGCGTTGCAGCATGAAAATGACAATCGACGATATATTATGGATAGCAATGAAAATTCATTAGGAGGAAATTATAATTTAAAAATAATCTGAGGATTCAAGTACTATTTCTTTCGAATGTAAGAGTGACACTAAATATTTTAAAATAATCACGATGTATCATTAACGAAATTGTTTTGCGATCGCTACAAACTGCTCATATTGTACCAAACAGTGGATTAATGCGTTTCAATTAATGTTAGTGAGACATTATGAATCCTTTCGTTAAGCAACTTAAACATTTAAAAATAATCTAGGTGCCAAGCTTGATAAAATCTATCCAATTCGCTCTCTGTTTCATTCTCTCTCTCTATATATATATATATATATATATATAAACATTTTATTGATTATAATAACTAATTCGAACATCTACTAGACCTATTTTGCTATTATTTCTGTCCCTTCAAGTTCTGTCAAGATTTTTGTCGAGAACAAGTCTTGAACTGTGGAAACATAGTTTTGGAGACTGGGACTCTAACCACTACATCATTCTGTCGCAGAATACAGAGATTCCTCAGTTATATAAAAACTAAATTTTTAAATTATCTTTACGATTATATGGAGACTCGGTTGCATATATTTATACTTACAGTTCCAACAAAAGAGATGCCACATAGTTTCTTTCTGAGGTAAAAGCTAACCAAATATATAAGTTTTTATTTAATTGAAAATTTAGTGTAGTGTACGACAGGTTGGGTAGTGGATTGAGTGCCAGGTCCTGAGGCAAAATATGGCCAGTTCTTGAGGAGCTTCATATAGAGAAGTAACCGATTTACTGGATGAAGTGCCTTTTCTATTTTACGCAATACTCAGCTTAAAATGTCAAAAATATATAGTGGGCTAGTGCTTACCTGAAACACGCAACGTCACGAATCGCGCAATGAATGAATTTTTAGTCATTATCATGCTCGTTTCTTGTTTTACAAACTTAATAACACATGACTATATCGTGCACGTAAGCTTTAAAACATGAGAGCGTTAATGAACCTAAAATTTTAAAGCAAAACTCATCCTCTTTAAACATTTTATTATGAAAATAAACCTAAAAAATTTTAATAGGTAAACATGTATAAAATAAAGTGTAAAAAACCTTAAGTAACGGAAATTAAACTCAAAATTACTGCATGTTAATCTGGTTTTACATTAGTATTGAGTTGAGCGTACATGCCTTTTCGAATTAATTTACCATTAGTTGCAGACTGAAAATTGATTTGGATTCCAACCTTGTTATTTCCTGTCTGGCATTCTAAATTGACTGTATTCTCTAAGTTCAAGCTAGCCTAGTACCAAGTGCAAATGCATTTAAACGTTTTGTAATTGCTTATTTGTTACACGATGTGTTGTAAAACAGTCGTTAAATTTGCGTTGCACTTTTGCTCCGACAACTCAACCGCTTAGTCTATAGGGAAACACTTGTTAATCAACAACTTACACTTCAAAATTGAAACTTGATATTAGTAGCAGTATTATCTGTTGCCTAATCTATAACTGTGTATTTAATTTATGCATTTTGCATTTTTTTAGCTACAAATAAATGCATATTTGGTCCCGTACACGCCAATTGCGAATTCAAAATAGAATATAATGAATAATTTTATTATCCGGAATTAAAAAAATGTAAGTTAGTTTTTCCGGAAAAGTATACTAATAATTTAAATTTGTTTCGTAACGAAAGAATTTCAAACTAAATGAAAAATATGTTCATTGCAATTTACCAAACATAATAGGGAAACTACGAAGAAATTTTACGATTCCGATCTGAATCTTCTTAAAATTGAATAAAGTCAGCTTTTCAGATAAAGTAAACATATAAATCTGTTTCCTCATTTACCACCGTTTGTCCAAGAGAATTATGCAATATTGTCGCTTCAAATAGAGATATCTGCATTTCCGTTAAATGCCTACATACATTACTATTACGATTATAATTCAGTTAAAATGTTAAAAATCGTAATTGCAATGAGAAGCATTTGAGCTGGACAAAAAATATGTAAAATATATTTGCATTTTGATGCATGTCAAATAAAAATCACTTTCGCTCTCAACACGAAGATGGGTTGATCACAATTTTTATTTGAGGAAATTAATATCCGAGTGTCTTGCGTTCAAACTTTTAACATCGCTTACATACACACGTGAGTTTTACACTGATTCTTCTTAGCATTATGATCAGAAATGTGCAGCTATTTATTTGACCATGTTGCCGACACGTAGAAGGATGAATGTAGATGAGAAAAAGGATTCGTTACGATAATTTACAGTTTCTATTAAAAAAGGCTTTATTACTCGTTGTATATAACATTATATGTTCTGTTTTCAAGTTGAAATAATTGTAGTTTTAGAAAGTTCTTTTCAGTGTTATATTTATATATAAATATGTTTTATTTCACCTTTTGAAGTTGTTCTGTTTAGGTAGTTCATAAGGTTTCACTTTCTTTTTTATGAAAAACTAATACTAAATTTAAATTTGAATGGATTTCTCGACAATGCCTAATGAGCCTTCATGTGTTTGTTATATTATTCATAGCATTTGTGTTCAAAACAATATATTTATCTAGGAAAAAGAAACGCATTGAATATTTTGGTGTAAGTTTATTACAGATATTTAAAAATTTATTTTGAGAATGGTTAACACCAAAAATTGCAATCTTTCAGTTATAATCACGATGAGATTCAATATGATTAAATCAATGAACACTAGTCTGAATTTCAGATTTACTTGTATCTATTTGTATCAGTCGTATGATTGTTTATATTTAATTACGCATTGATTTCTGAGCGCGTATGCTTAAGCGTTTCAACGCATACAGGCGCCATTCTTACGGTATGACTACATGATGTTTGAGATCTGATAATTTTTATATTGAGGAGTTGTATTTTTACCAGGCTTTTGCTTTGTTGGATATTGCGTGTAAAAAATATTTCTTTTTCATGTCTTCTGTTGAGTCACATTAATCATGAGTTAAGTTAATTAACTAAACGATCATTGATAGCGCGAACGGTGATAAAATTTATTAAAATAAAGTTTTGTGAGAATTTTTCACGTACGGTCAAGAATCTGCCGCGGGTAGGGCCTGAACTTGGGCACATCTAATAGAGGTGCATTCGCGAAATAGTTTTTATTTCATTATTTGGCCAGTCCAGTTTAATTGTACATTCATTTTGGTTCAATGCACAGTCGAGTTTGCCCAGATGCTGGAATATTATTCACGGGTTTAGTAATTTATTATCAGCTAAGAATAATTTTATGCCAGTGGAATGTTTGCATGTGTAGTCCCAACGCTTATTTTTTTTAATATAAAGTGCTTCGTATACCTGTACTAATTTTAATGTCATTGGTTGTAATAGAATTAAGAAATTCGTTAAATTGTCTTTGTACCGTGTTACACATATATGCTTTGATATGGCTAATTTTTCTGACTGTCAGACTGATTTTAATCAATGTCTGCCTAGAATGATAACGCTTTATGTTGGTCAATTGAAATTTTGTACGTAAAATATATACACTAGCGTACAGAAGTTTAAGTAAGTAAAATATGAAGGGTCTGGATCTTGATTCTCTGTGTAGAAGAAGGCTATGTTACACATTGGATTGCGAAATTTTCCTTATAGTTTCGATTTGATCGAATCACAATTTTTGATGTTGGTTGTTAGCCCGCCAAAGTAAAGTGTAAAATAGCGTTTTGTTGATTTCCGCTGTATTATAGACTGTATTTCAACAGTGTGACAAAATATTTTTTCATATGATTTTAAAAATAAATATTTCATATATAGGCAATAGAGTTTAACAATAAATGTTTGCGCGGGTGGTGGTAACAATACTTTAAATCAAGTTTGCGAGCTTGAAGTAAACACCAATCCCATTTTATTTAACCAGTCGTCGAACAACATAACAAAACTACCGCCAGCCGCAACGCACTGACGCGTTTCGACCTTCCTGATCATCATCAGAGTACGACGGCAAACTGACTATCAGGGATCAAACCGCAGTGAATATATGGAAATCAAATTTAGACTCGACACTCACCTCTAGCAGTCTCGCATACATTGAGACTTGACAGGAAATGTCGGCTGCACAATTTATATGCAGTCACGAACAGTAACTGTTTTTTAACTTTCGCCACATATACATATAGGCAATACAAGTTAACAATAATTGTTGCGCGGGTAGTGTAACAATTCTTTAAATCAAGTTTGCGAGCTTGAAGTAAACACCAATCCCATTGTATTTAACCAGTTGTCGATCAACATAACAAAACTACCACCACCCGCGCAAACAATTATTGTTAAATTGTATTGCCTATATATGTATATGTGGCGAAAGCTACAAACAGTTTATTTTCGTGACTGCATAGAAATTGTGCAGCCGACATTTCCAGTCAAGTTCAATGTATGCGAGACTGCTAGAGATGAGAGCCGCATATCTAAATTTGATTTCCATATATATTCAATGCGGTTTGATCCTCGATAGTCAGTTTGCCGTCGTACTCTGATGATGATCATGGGAGGTCGAAACGCGTCAGTGCGTTGCAGCTGGCGGTAGTTTTGTTATGTTGTTCGACGACTGGTTAAATACAATGGGATTGGTGTTTACTTGAAGCTCGCAAACTTGATTTAAAGAATAAATATTTTATGTTTCATCAACGTGTGTGGCCTTGTAGCACAAAGTGGTATAAAGGTAAAAGTTAAATAACCTCAGGCGGAGATGATATGTACGCATTAATCCCGCCACAATTAAACCTTTGGTAAATACCATTTTAACCTGAGAGACAGTTTAGTGGCAAAACTATCAATTAACTTATGCAAGTTTCAATCATATTGATGGAATTGTTTTTCTGTTGAGAAGAAATACTACATCGATTATAGATGAAATATTAAAATTAATTTTGACCAGTACTGCCAGTAAGATAAAAAGTTTCTTCTTGCGTCTACTGGATATGCAGCATTTACTGTTGTTCTAGACTTAAAAGCAGATAAATGAGGAGCGATGGTTTTTACGACTCAGTAGATATAAGATGTGCAAACAATAAAATAACAAAGCGAAGCACATGGAAATAACGAAATAACAAATTGTTACGTCACATGTGAAAGAAAATAATCTTAATCATTGACAGGATTGCTAAACAGGGATTAATTGCAGAACATGAAAAAACGCTCAAAAAATGACGTCCAGTTACACCCAGAGTGTATGGTTTTGTAAAAGTGGAAACGCAACATTTTGCTTGACGTAGTTTATTTATTCTATTTATTTTATTGATTAATAAAATCTGCAAATGAATGTAGCTACACAACCGCTTGAATACGCAAACGTATTGGAGATTATATTGTTGAAATATACTACATGTCTTGAACAAATATACAGTGAGTTTAAGGCATTGCACTTTCCCCTACTGATGAGTCGCCAGTAAGCACGACACGTATGTGTTCCTGGGTCGTCTTTAGTTTTTTCATGACGTTGGTACATCCTTCTTGTCCTATTTAAAGTAATTTGTTACTAGTTACAAAATACCTAATATACAATTCTAGAGGTTAATTACTTATATTAACTGCCGCGCTTTAGAGGAAATCCAAAGACCGTCGTTACCGTAGGCAATGGGATTTAAAGCAATAATTTGCTATTTATTAATAATGCACTCTACCACCATACGCAAACACACCTCCGCACCCCTGAAGGATGCACACACGCACATACGAAAAAAAACATGAAACAATCGGAGGATGGCTACAATTTTGCACAAATGTAACCTAAAATGAGGATATTACGAATGAAAAGCAATGCATGTTGTAGGTAAGGTAATCTCTTTGATGTTTCAAGTATTAAAGTAAACAACCATGGAATTTGCAAATTTTATAAAGGACTAGTTTCAAAAATACGCACAAAATAAACAATTGACTTTTATCTCAACCAACTATTTTTGTAATAATGTTCTGAATAGAATTAGAATCATGAAATCAGATATGCAGGGCAAAGAAGACCACCAGAATTCGTACATTCATTTAGTAATACGAGTTTTGCTTAAAACCATAGATGACAATGAATAATTTAACAGTTTGGTCATCAAATGGACGTCCAAAAAGGAAACAATTTTAATGATTATGCAAAGAAGCTGGTAACATATAAAAGAATATTAAAAGAAGCAAAATTAACGATATCGAAGGGAAATTTGGAATATTCCAAGCTCAGTTCAAATTTATTACTAAACCTAGTGCTTTCAATTTCAATAATCTAAGCACAATATAACAAAAAACCATAAAGAATTCATTCGTTGGTATTAAAATTTAGCATCACTAAAAGTAAATCCGAATGAGTGCATAATAAACGAAATTTAGAATGAAACTGAATTCTTCAATTCCAATTCAAAAAGAGGCGTTGCCCTAGAGGTATTTTACGGAAAGCAATAAAATTGGACATAGTCAGTGCGTAGGAAGGTAAGAAAATAATGTAGATAGTAACTAAATCTTCAGAAAGAGACAAAAACATAAGCTAAGTATTAATGCTTAGCTAAATACGCGCCACACTTCAGTATTGAGAAAGAATTGCTGCACGTAAAATTGCTGCTTATAGTTCTGCCATGAAGGAGAATTCATTGATCTGTCATTATTCAATATAAATGAATAGAAAATTGACTCGGAAGTTATAAAGGCAATTATCAATGTTAGTTTCGAAAATATGAGGATCAACGTTCTATCTAAAATGGCAGAATCCAGCAAATAGATCAAAACAGGTGAAAGAACATCAATAAGTGAAAAATGTACAAAATGTGGCACACCAGAATGCAAACCGTAGAGTAAAAACAATGACAACCTAAAAAATCTTTCGCGCTGACGATTTAGTTAATGATCCTCGGGCAAAATAGGAAAAAATAAAAAATACTCTGTAAATTACTATTACTTATTAGTAATGTAATAAATACAGATATTATTAATGTCTCTTTCTAGGCTATACACGAATTAGACGACAAGCACTTCAGTAATTATATAGGTATCTACTTTGATTTTTCCTCAGTTAAACCTATCATTCGACTGAATGGAACGATTGCTGACGTAAGTGACCTTAATAAAAATGAAATTTGAGATTTCATTTCAAAAGTTATGTTTGTATTTTAGCCAAAAAAATGTAGGTGTAATTAGCATGTGTGGGACAATTCTTTAAAATTGTCTAAAGTTTTCTTAAATAAAGATGAATTTATATTATCTAAGCTAATTGTGTGTGTCAGGTGTTGCGCACATAGTAGGAAATTAATTCAGACAGGACCAGAAGACAAAATCTACTCCTACTGATGAGTCGCCAATAAGCACGAAACCAATGTGCACCAGATATTATACCTTCCGGTCAGGCTGACTTTGGTTTATTCTTCTAGGACTATTTAAACTAATTTGTCACCGTATTATGGCATATATATATTATATATATGAAGAGCATATACAGGAGAGCAGATATATATATATATATATATATATACATACACATATATATTAGTTTTTCGCAAAATTTAGTATATCTCTAAGCAAATTTTTGAATGTAAATTTCCGAACAACCAAGAGTAAAAGATTAAAAGGCAGTCACACTTTACAAACGTCACGCAAATTATGCATTGTCATTTATTGAAGAAGCAGTAGACTCACTGAAATTGCCGAAAGGCAATAAAACGTAGATAGAAATAAAATTTCCCCTCGTGATAGAGAAACATTGATTCTTCTTTAATGGAACACCGACGCTACCGAAGAAAAAATCTGATCTGACCATGGCGATAAGCATAAAATCCACGTTAACTAAATTATACATTCCCTACAACTGAAGTGGGAAACAAATCAACATTAAAAATGGAGATTGTAGCGTTTGTTTTGACAGATGATTGCGTAAGATTTAAGACATATTGATTGTCAACTAAGTGTGTGATGTGCGTCCCATTGAAAAATATATACGTACATGGATATCGAAATATCTGGGGAAATCATGATGACAGTGTATTCAAACATTTCGGTACTCAATCCGAAAATCAGGTATTTAAGCTACTTGTGGGAAATATTTCCAAAATTAATCTTCTGGCTTGTTACTAATTTAAATATGTGTTACCACCACCAGCGCAAACAATTATTGTTAAATTGTATTGCCTATATATGTATATGTAGCGAAAGCCGCAAACAGTTAATGTTCGTGACTGCATAGAAATTGTGCAGCCGACATTTCCAGTCAAGTTCAATGTATGGAAGACTGCTAGAGGTGAGAGCCGCATATCTAAATTTGATTTCCACATATATTCAATGCGGTTTGATCCTCGATAGTCAGTTTGCCGTCGTACTCTGATGATGATCATGGAAGGTCGAACGCGTCAGTGCGTTGCGGCTGGTGGTAGTTTTACTATGTTGTTCGACGACTGGTTAAATACAATGGGATTGGTGTTTACTTGAAGCTCGCAAACTTGCTTTAAAGAATTGTTACCACCATCCACGCAATCAATTATTGTTCAATTGTTACTAATTTGCATGTATTTGCGTGGCCTTCATATTAGGCTGAGATGGAAGCAGTTTATAAAAAGTATAAAGTACAGTTTTAGACAGAAAGAGATTAAAAAAATGAAAAGCGCCGGTACAGAAATAAATAATTGTGGAGCATATTTTTGTAACGAGGCACACAGCTGTTTTATTCGATTTCTCAATTCTGCATAAATATATATGTCGTAAAAATAACTGTTAATAAACAATTCTCTACATAATACGCATCAAGCTCTCGACATAAATTTAATATTTTTACATACTCTGTATATTATATTTGAAAAGAAAATAATCATTAAGAGTAGAATTATTATTCTATTATACATTCAGACCCGTTTAAACGAACTTACAAAGAGTTTAAAGTTGATTAAACCTCACAAAAGAATTTTTTATATCGTTATTAACACCGAAAGTTGAAAAAATTGAATAAAGACCAAATTATTCTGAAATATGTACAGCATATTTTTTTAACAATAAGATAAAATTCACAGAGTTACCAAACAAACATTTTCTGGATAAATTGGAGCCTAGTTAAATACTAATTCATGAATAGAAGATAATATTTCTGTTATTAGATAAAGGAAGTACGAAATACTTATATTAGTTTTAAATTTCATATATGATAAAGAAAATTACAATAATATATCCCGAAACATATTCAGATATACATAAAATGTACTAGCTGTTTAAAATATATAACAATCTGGAATCTAGTTTGCGAGCTTGTAGTAAACACCAATCCCATTGTATTTAACCATTCATCGAATAACATAACAAAACTACCGCCAGTCGCACGCACTGAAGCGTTTCCACCTTCCATGATCATCACCAGAGTACGACGGCAAACTGACTAACGAGGATCAAACCGCAATGTATATATAAAAAGCATAGATATCATGAAGCCGACATTTCCAGTCAAGTACAATGTTTGCAAGACTACTAGAAGTGAGAGCCGTATACATAATTTTTATTTTCATATATATGCAATGCGGTTTTTATCCTCGTACTATGATGAAGATCACGGAAGGTAGAAATATGTCAGTGCGTGCAACTGGCAGTAGTCTTATTAAATTGTTCGATGACCGGTTAAATACAAAGGGATTGGTGTTACTTCAAGCTCGAAATTTTTATTTAAAGAATTGTTACCATCACCCGCGCAATCAGTTATTGCTTAATTGTAGTCTAAATATATGTCTGTGGCGAAAGCTGCAACCATTAAATTTTCTTGACTGCATAGAAATTATTCAGACAAAATTTCCAGTCAAGTACAATGTATGCAAGACTACTAGAGGTGAGAGCTGCATAACTAAATTTTTTTCCATATATATATGCAATGCGGTCTGATCCTCGCTAGTCAGTTTGCCGTCGTACTCTGATGATGATCATGGAAAATCGAAACGCGTCAGTGCCTGCAACTGGCGGTAGTTTTTTTATGTTCTTCAATGTCTGGTTAAATACAATGGAATTATTAGTTCAAGCTAGCAAACTTGATTTAAGGAATTGTTAACACCTCCTGCGCAAATAATTGTTGTATAATTTTATTGTCTATATATATATATATATATATATATATAAATATATATAAATATATATATATATATGTGTGTGTGTAAGTGTGTGTGTGTGTGTGTGTCGATAACTACAATAAGTTAGTTTTCGTGACTGCATAGAAATTGTGCAGCCGACATTTCCAGTCAAGTACAATATATGTGAGACTACTAGAGGTGAGAGCCGCATATCTAATTTTTCTTTCCATATATATGCAAAGCGGTTTGAATCTCTGATGATGATCATGGAAGATCAAAAGACATCAGTGCTGGCGGTAGTTTTATTATGTTAGTATGTATTATGTGATGTGAACCTAGAAACAAATTAGTTCAGTTGTGACCAGAAGGATAAACCATAGACAGCATTAACTGAAAGTATAATCTCATGCACATTCGTCTCGTGCTTACTGGCGACTCATCAGTAGGAGTCGGTATTACGCCCTTTAACCACTATTTATTTGGGTGAGGAAAGTAGGATAATATGATGGTACAATGTAGTCCAATTATCTCACATTCTTGACCAAAATATATAGTGGCTAAAGGGCGTAATACCAGCTCCTACTGATAAATCGCCAGTAAGCACGAAACGAATGTGCATGAGATTATACTTTCCGTTCATGCTGTCTTTGATTTATCCTTCTGGTCACAACTGAACTAATTTGTTACTAGGTTCGCAAAACCTAATACATACTTGCATATATATTAGTTCTCCGCAACAAACAGTATTTAACTGTTTTATTATGTTTTTCTATGACCAGTTAAATAAAATGGAATTAGTGTTTACTTCAAGCTCATAAACTTGATTTAAATATAGTTACAACCGCCCGCGCAATCAATTATTGTTCAATTTGGAACCTCGTAATCTGCAATGACTGATACAATAGCGTCTAATATAATAACACGTATTAGTTGTAAGCTTAATTGCTTTGAAATAATGTTCAGCCTGTTTAATATATCTCCTGTGAAATAAAAGGGACTCAGAGTCAACAATTATACTAAAAATAAACAAATAAATAAATAAATGAATGAATAAATATAAATTAAATCAATTGTTAAATAAATAGATTGATTAAATAAATAAATAAACAGATTAATAAATAAGTATGATTAAAATTATAAATATATAAGTAATATATTTAAGTAATATAAGAAAATAAATAAATAATATAAAAGTGAATTACAATTAAATAAATAAATTAATTATAAAAAATAAAGAAAATAAATAAATTTTTTAATTTATATATTTTATTATGATGATAAATTCTGTAAACCAAAAAGGATAATTTTTATAATTATAAATTTTGTTTGAACTATTTTCGAGAACGTTAGATTGTTCTTTATTTAATAATTAATCACTGGTAAAATATGCATCGGTGTTGATATCTTTTGCACGTGCTCGTGCAGTTAAAATGGTGCTGTTAGAATTGTATCATATTGACATTTACCATAAACAAATTTGCAATTGCTAAAGTATAATCAAATGTTTGCTATAAAAACACACTGGTAAACAGTAGATACATTACTCTTATTGCGACCAACGATTTTTTACGTGTGGATTTATTTATCGTAATGGAAGTCGCCATTAAAAGCTTTATTGTATTACATAGAAAAAAAATTTTAAGCCTTATTTGAAAGTAGATGTGCGGCGTGTACAATTAATCATTCAGTCACGAAAAAGATGAGAATTTCTTACACTTGGTCAAACCGACATGGTATGCAAATGAGTGAATTGCGGAAAGGTTGGCTGTATAAGAAAGTTCCAATATTGTTCAAGAAAGATATACTTGATGGAACTGCAATAATTATTTGTAAAAATTAGAAGTATATATATATATAACGTTATGTATTTGCTCAGCATCTATTATTACTAAGATCGTAACACCAAGAACGATTTCGATTATATTTCTAATTCAGAATCATTTATTGTTGAAAAATTGCATTGAACATGCCAGCTAGAGTTTACAAAACATGTGTTAAGTGGTTATGAAGCTTCAAATAGAAATCGAGAATAATACAATTTATTGCTTTTGCTTTAAATACGTGATCGCTGCAAAGTTAGTTTATTGCACATTTTGCATTGTATATGCTAATTTTTGGTGTAAGTCCGAATTGGAATCGACGCATAAAGAAACAATCAATGTAGTATTAGAAAAGAAATTAAATTATGCTAAAAAAATTTGAACTGTTGTTCTTAAAGAATGCTAAACATTACACTGGTCTTTTAAACACGTGTTTTAAGAAAACATTTTTGTAAACATTTTTGTGCATAGAAATTTGATGAATTGTGATTGGTTGGCTACTTTAATATTAAAAAAATATGCTAGCAAATCAGAATTAACTGCTAATTTCTGTATTAGCATCTTAGAGCCGAAGTGTATCAAACGATTTCGTCTACGCTACCTTAGCTGCCATTTATTTAATAAATATTACCTGAAGAGCCCAGGCAGCTATTAGAAGTGTCTTGAGCTTTACAGCTCTTACTGCGAACACTGTTCAATTTAAAAATTACTCCGAAGTGCAGTATGTTGGAATAACAAAAATCAGTTTTATTCTAAAACGGATTATATTTAATTCGTTAAAAAAACCAAATCCAAACAAATGTTCACTTTTTTAATACAATTTAAGTTATGTGATGTGATCTAGCACTAAGGTACTCTACAACAATTTTGACATTTCTCCGCGATGCAATATGTTTTACGCACAAACTATTGGCCATTGCCCGTGGGCAATTCGGTCGGCATTTCGCCCATTGGATTATTATTTCTTGTGTCTGTCACTTTTACTCTGTTTCATTCCGTGTTTATCGGCATCACATTCACAAGATTTTGGGAATTATACTGATATTTTCGATGGAAAATCGACAGGAACTAACAAATGTGTGGAATTTATGAATTGCAGCATTACTAACGAATCATCAAAAATTGGGGAGTAAGTGATTTAATAAAGAAATGATAGATTTTTTATTATCAGCTATCACTGATGGAGATGTTTTAAAACATGCTTTCCCATTTAAAACAGACTGCCGTCTCCAAAATTTTATAGGAACCCTACTTGACCGATCAAAATGTTTCTAATTGCTTAATTTACGCATGAAGTATTGCGCAAAATTGAAATAACTTTTATCGTGGTCATTACCAATTTGATAAAATAAATTATAATATTGGGTTTGCGCAATTACACGCTTTAATTTTTTTATAAACAATACCTAAAATTTTTAATAATTAAGATATTAATTCTATTTGACTTTTGGTATAGGTTTTAGATCATGTTACTGATCAAGCATATAAAAGTAGACAATTTAATCTACTACTACTGGAAAAGTATTTACATATAACAGGATTGTTGCTTATCTCAAGTTTGCAAACTTGATTTTTTTTAAATTGTCAAATTTCGCGCGATCATTAGCTTTTAATGTATCATTCCTTTCTTTAGGCACCGGTAAATTCAGATGTCATTTGAAATACTGGCCGTCAGTTAAAATTTGATGATCTTCAATTTTCGAATTAATGAAATTAGCCTAATTTAAACTAAGACGTACAATTTTGTCTTAATTCTTCAACTTTTCTACGCACATCCAACGTTAGCGACACAATTCCGCATAATTATACTATGTATTAATTGATTGCAAATTTAAATACTTGTTTCTGTATATAAAATATCTTGCTGTTTAGTTTCAGATGTAAAGTTTATTATCCGAGGAAAGGAACGTGCAATTCCTTTTCGAAGGTAATGTGTATAAACGATTGGATTTATTCCTATTATACACACTCTTCCTACTTATTTTATATATTATTTAAAAATATATAGATTTAATCAAATTTAGCCAATAAAGGCTAAAATAAAGGCAAGAATGTTTTGCTTTTTGTTCATTGTCCGATGAATATTTATTTTATCAATTTTTCATGAATTTGCTTCACTTTTGTAGATATACCACTAAACAATGTAAAACAGAATATCTGCATTATAAATTGCACAGAAATTATTACTGTATAAGTTAGATGTGCATACTATATACTTCATTAAGAAACAGTTTAATCCATCAGCGTTTAAGTACTAATATACAAACTCTATCGCATTTGATATATTTTTGCTTTCGAGTTTTCTTATCACAGATGAGGCTGCAAATTCAACTTTGAATTCAATTTCGTAGACTCTAAATAAAATATAATTAAATTCGCAATAATTTTAAGCGTAGCTACGACTGTAAAAGTAATTTTAACATTCTGTACAAACCGGAATACAACCATAATGCTATTGAATACAAAATGTATAATGTAAACTCAATTTGCTATATAATCCTTTGAATTTATCTTTACATTTAAAATTTTATTAAATGGCCCAAGAATATACCAATATATGCACAAAGCTTTCATAGATGCCAATTTTCTCAATTGTGTAACCTCACCTCAAGAAAGTGTATCGTCGATTATGCATTTGCACAAAAATATTATGCAACTATCTGTTTCCTTAGTCAAACGCAGACAAGTTTCTATGAAAAATTTACGCTAACAAGAGGCGAAAAGTGGAATCGTCCTCATGGACAGACGTAAAATGTTTCTAAGTTAATTTAGCTGCCGAAACATCGTACTTACTCATCATCAGATTTATAAATCTAAAAATAATCTTTGACAATGTAGTTTAATAAACCTTTCAATAATATACAATGGTAAGGAAAGTTTTTACAATATGTGGAATGTTAACTAAATAACTTTCAATGGGAATGTACAAGTATACTACAGTTTAAATTTTCTCATTTGTGAACTTAGTCACGCGAAACCCAAAATGCACTTAAATTTACCTAAATGTCGATAATTTTTATTTTGAGTTTTTCAGGATTATTTTGTCAGGGAAAATTCAAGGTGTGAATTAAATTCGTTTAAAGCATAATATGTTAAAAGTTAGTTAAGACTTTATAGATAAAACAATTATTCACAATATAAAATGCAAATTTGAATGTATTTTAAATTTGGAATATCAAAATATTACTCTTTAACGATATTCAGAGATCGAATGCATAGTCATAATTGACTTTCTAATAAGAGAACACAGTTCCATTTATTAGTGCTACATCTTTTATTTTTTAGCATTATTTAAAAAAACGTGGTTAACAGGATATAACAGTGCATTTCACAGCTAAGTCGCTGTGAATCCGTACATTACTGGGATGTTTACCTACTCATCCTCGCTCAATTTTTACATTCATTGGGTTGCGTTACTTCATGAAGATTTATAAATATTGGTTTGGTACTCATGGGGTACAACAGAAAACTTTAATGTATCTGTATAACGCTTCGTCGCATTTGTCTATGTAAGGTAGGTTGTAAGAATGCAAAACTGTTTTGCACGTTGGAGGATTCATTATAATATTTGGAACCAGAGAAACAATCATGGGTTCATTAATCGATAAAAGTAAATTTAATTTAGATAATACACTATTAAAAATAGTCATTATGCAGCTTTAATTAGATAAAATTGCGCAATTATTAGTAAAAAAAGATAAAAAAGTTTAATCTTGAACTGAAGTGCACAATAAATTTCTAGATTAAAAGAAGCGAAAAATACGCTTTTCATTAAAACCGATTAAGTTAGGCATGTTCAAATTAATCACTATTGTAGTTATATTGGTGCATTTATTTAAACCACCAAAACCAAATTATGGCTATATTAATCAATGATGTTGCACAAATAACCGCTTGCACAAGAAATGAACAGGATAACTATTAGAAGATTAGCAAATAGGTAAAAAAACATCAACAGTCTTCGTATTTGTAAAAAGACGAAGAAATTAAGCTAATCTGTAACAAACCTATAACCTAAAACTAGTTGACGCTATTTAGTTATAAATAGAATTCATTCCCTTTCACAAAAAGCATGAAAAAAACTTTCGTGCACATAAAACGATTCAACATCCTTTGAAGGAAAATTCCGGCAACTAATAGATAGTGAGTCGAGATCCCAGTGCATCCCCAGGTTTTTACACAAAAGTGAAAGAAAAATGTATTTTATGCATAATAAATTGTTTGCCTCCGCAAACACGATTAAATATATATCGCTTGAATAACGTGTTGTTGGGTAAAATCTGATCTTTCTACGGTAATGTACTGATTCATTTGGGAAGTTAAGATTGAAATCCCCTAAACGATGCAATATTTTATTTTACTCAAAAAGGAATGAAGAAAATAAATTTAAATGTGTTCTATAACGGATGAAATATTCCAACTTAACTTCAATATTTTATACTGAAAAGAGAAATGCGTATTTACTAGACTATTAAAGAAAAAAATTCAGATAAGCGTGAGAATACGTGGAAAATCTTTCGATGGAGCAAAACCAAGAGTTACTTTATCATTTTTAAGAATCGCACGGGTTATGTAATATAGTTAACATTGATACTGGAATTGAGCAATAATCACTTCTAACGAAATAATATAGATATCAAAAATTAGTCTGTGAATGTGCGAAAAATTAATATTAGGCTTAAATATAAGTAGAAAATAAGTGGATGAGAATATTTTCTGGAGATTTATAGCTAAACATTTCAGATCGTCCTGATGATGGTAAAATTTCTATAAAATTATTTGAACGTGTACAGCCGAATATATTATAGTGGGGATTTTACTTTGATAGGTTTATGCTTTATAATAAAAAAAATATTAAAATAAATCTCTATTTAAAATTAGTGCGTAAACATAAAAACTTGTAAAATTTAGCTTCATAATAGTGATATACTTATTTCTTTGACTTGGCATGAAATATTCTATCAAACACTTAAACAAAAAATAACTTGAAAATTGTTTTACTGCGTCCAGCAATGAGTTAATTTAGCGTATATTCGCATAAAATATTAAAATTTTTTTTACATTACTCTGGCCGTGTTACATTAGATATATCCTTACGGTTGTTAAGTAATAATTTATTTATTAATGGTATAAAATTGAAAGTCTTAAATTATTTTCTAAATCATAAAACATAAATATTACGTGCAAAAATGTAAATAAACTTATTTTTTGATAGGGTATTAAGAATGTTTTGAATGGATATGCCAACGAAACATTTAATTAAGCTTCTTTGTGCATTCCAATGGATTAGCTTTATTTTGGAAAGCGCATATTCCAGTCGAGTATACCTTTAGTTATGAGAAATCATGAGAGTGATTTAAAATTGATCGTAAATCCATTAAAAAAAATTATGCCAAATTATTAGCTGGAGACATGTTGAATTAACAAATTCCTTGCTATTATTAAAAACGATTACGCTTAATCAAATTAGATAATTGTATTCGCATTTAACAGTGTATAATCATTGGTTTAGTTAGTTAGCTTGTGTTTAAAATTATAAAAAAATTCTTCATTTCCCATGAATCAAGTGAATAAATAAAACGTCATTCATAAACGTGAGAAACAATCAAATATGGGTTATATATTAAGAACAGAAATATGCACAAGCTTATTTCTTTGGGTGTGCGAGGAACGGGTTCCAAAAGTTCTACAGAAAAAATACTCTCAAAGTGATTCAAACCTGTATATCCATGATTATAATTTACGTTATTCCGGCTTATATTTATTTTTTAATGACCATTAAGATTTTAGTATCACAGGTAATAAAAATTATTATAGAATTTATTTTATGATTTTGAAACAACAAAATGAGATAAAATACTAGGAAAGCTATCGTTGCTTTGCTCATTTCCTGGACACACAAATCCAAATATTTAGGATACACTTGTCAAAAATATATGCATAATTATTTAAGCAATTATAACCGTGAGTTAATTTAGCCGACGTTTTATTTACTATGATTATATGTGATGACACCAATCCATTTTGAGTTGAGCAAATCTGTATTTCTCGGGAATGTTTTGTATTGCTTAACTATGATCGTTAAAACATGAACCAATAAATGTGTCTTAATATTTTGAAAAAGCGTGTTTAGCGCGTTTCCTAAGGAAAACATAAAATGTTTCGAAAACGTTCGAACAAAATATGTGTAAGCTCATTAAATTATTTACAACCATGAGTTAAATCAGTTTATTTCTATTTAACAGTAGATAGGGTTGAGTTTAGCGTTTCATTCTTTTTCAGGGATTGGGGAAATCATTTAAATTAGTTCGAGAACACGTAAAAGAACAATTTCGCACTTGAAATTTGTGTACACATATTTGGATAAGTTCATTTCCATGATTGTAAACAGAGAATGTTTCAAATATTATTGAAAACAGAACATCCGTAAAGTTATTTAAGCATGTACAAACATGATGGAATTTCATTTATTTTACCTTTATAAAGAATATGTTTAATCAAAAACATTATTTTTGAGTTGAACTTGAAGCATGAATAAATCGGGTTGTCTTTAATTAATTCGCTATCGCAAAACAAAATAAATCATAACTAAACTGAGATTTATACAAATGTGTATACGTTTATATTTTTCAGTTAAAACCAATCATTTTGGATAATCTGACCCGTAAAAGTGACTGCAAATCTATTTAAGCATATATTGCCGTAAGTTAAATTGGTTTATACTGATATTTTGAAGAATTTGTTTGAGCAGAAAGATACATTTTAAACTTTATCTGTTGTTAGACTTCACGGAAATTACGGACATCGCTTTTCGTTACCCTAAAGACACACGAAACAAAATTTTTTGGATAAGCGTCAAAAGAATCTTAAAATTATTCAGGCATATTTAGTTGCGACTTATTTTGGCTTAATTTGGAATTAAAATGGATATGATTTATCTGGAAAAATATTTATTCGAGTCAAATAATCACACATATCAGTGAAATCGTGCACATCAAAATAAATAAGGTTGTGACCGCTTGAAACAATAAAATTAATCCTAAATATTTGTTAGAGAAAGGGATGAAAAATTGATTTCAGTACTCATTGAAGCAAAATGTTTATGATAATCTTGATACATTAATAACAAGAATTATTGAAGCTTGTGTAGTTGTGACTTAATTTGGTTTACTTTTGCATTATGATGGATTCATTTTATCAAAAAAATATTTATTGCAGTCAATTTATCACAGATATGTGCAATGCAGTATATTTAAAAAAATGTGTTGTGACCGCGTGAAACAGTAAAGTTAAGCTTAGATATTAGAAATAAAAAAGTGGAATAACTGATTTCATTGCTCGTTAGAGAAAAATGCGTCGTAGAATTCTGATAAAATAGCTAATAAATAATTTGTGCTTGAACGACAGCGATTTACTGTCGCTTATTTGCATTTTTCAATGGATATTTTTGATCAAAATAAACACTTATTGGTGTTAAACAATATGTGCGTACTCATTTATTCCTTTACTGTAGTGATTTAGTTTAACTTATTTTCTTTACATAATGCCTACATTTGGTCAGAAAAATTCTCTTGTTTTCAGAAAGTAAGGAAATTGCTTTAAATCATTTCACGAACGCAAGAAAGTTTAAAATTGAGCTAAAATTTTAAGCAGAGAATAGGTAATAAGCGTTTTTCATTGATTTTTCAAGCTCGGTAATAAGAATTGCCTGAACCAAATATCATGCAAAATTATTGCGATGAGTTTTACCGTGATGTAGATTATCTTACAGTTGCATTACATTTTTCATGTTTGATAGGAAAAAAATAAGTTGGGTGGATTCTATATGTGCTCGGCATAAAATGAATTATTTTAGAGCGATAATATTTGTGATTTATTTTTTTAATTTGGTAATGGTTGATCAGATGTTTTCGTACTAGATTCCTACGTCTAGTTTTTACGATTAAATTAGTACCCTAACGAATTACATAAAATTTAACTTAAATTTTAGACGGCGAAATCTGGATAATGTTGTTTCATTGACAGTTAAGTAACATATTTGAAAAAGATTGTGGCCAAACATAAATATCTATAATGTTAATTGGCAATTATTGTGGGAAATTATTTTATCGGACTTACAATTAACAATGTTTATTTTGGTTTATATATGTTCTATTTGTAAACGAACAGTTCACTTGTTTTACTCACAGGAATTTGTGACATTTTAAGGATTAGTTCTTGAAGGCAAGTAATGGAAATGTTTTTTTAAAATATTAAGTGCAAGCGGATAACTGACTTAATTGCCTTTAAAGTTTAAAAAAGTGTTTCGACCATAGATATCGAAACAGGATTAAGTCCTACTCATTACCAGTTAAAGGAGTATGTTTCGATTGTGCCGCATAGAAAGCATTCTATAGCATTTATAAAGCAATTAGAGCTACTTTTTAGTTCAACTACTTTCGCTTTGCAAAGATTAATTTTTGAGCTGATAACTTATTATTGATGTAGACTAATATTTATTTCTTAGGAATTACGAGGAACGTTTTAAATTAGCTGGTGAACTAATAATACTCAATAAAAGATATTAAAAAGTAGATTATTTCAGTGACCGTTAATGCAAAACGATTCGGATATGATTAAAAAAAACTTATGCAAAATTATTTTAGTAATTATATTCATGATATAATATAGCGTTTATAATTTATTTAGGCTATGCTCAATTATGGAAGGTTTTATGTAAATAAAATCTGTATTCTTTGCAACTATTAAGAGCACAAGTTGAAATTAATTCGTCAACGAATGAAACATAAACATTTGACTTCAAAGGTGCGAACTTGATATAAGCACCTGTCCCTGCCCAGTAGACTGGTTACGTGCTTATTAAGAACTTAGCACTTAATGTCCAGAATTTAGCACGGGCAGGGCTCAAAACTGGGCACGTCAAATTCGGAACATGGTGCTCTAATCACTGAGCAACCCTATCGCGCACTTCACACAATTTTCAATCATGTTCTAACTAATGTTTCACGGTTAGCCTTTCTTTTAGGTGGAGATCATACGGCATCCGATTAGAACAATCGTTCCAACTAACCATCCCCAATCTGTTATTACTGAACAGACACCATACTACATGGGGAATTAGTATTGAGATGATTATTTATATAATTAAACAAACATTGGTTGCGCGAGCGGTGATTACAATCACAATAATCAAGGTTGCGGACTACATATAAACTCCGGTCTCTTTATGTATGTATATTTGTCAGTATAAAGTAATTATTGTATGGTGTTGAAAACGCGATTCATCCATTTGACCGGTCTCAATACTACTTTCCTATGTAGTTTGGTGTCTGTTCAGTAATGACAGATTTGGAACGGCTATTTGGAACTTTAGGTCTAATAGGATGCCATATGAGCTCTATCTATAGGAATGGCTAACTGTGCAACATTATTTGGTTTACAATTGAAAATTGTGTTTAGTGCGCGATGCGGTGGCTCAGTGTTAAGAGCACCAGATTACGGAGTAGATGTGCCCAGGTTCGAGCCCTGTCCGCGGTAAATTCTGGACATTACGCGATAATTTCCCAATAAGTATGAAACTGGTCTACTGGATAAATTGCCTTTTCAACACTATACAATATTTAGTCTATACTGACAAATTTACGTACATAAAGAGAAATATGTCTACATTAAGTTCGCAGCATTGGTTATAGTAATTGTTAGCACCTCCCACGCAACCAAAGTTATTTTGAATTTAATTTCAAATATGGAAATAGAAAAGAGAATTGCTTATTTTTTTAATAGCTCAGACGATATGTGTCGAACATGCCAGTCCAAAATCAATCTGGCAAATTGTTTGAACGCTTAAATCCATGTGTTAATTCATCTTTTTTGCACATTACACTGATTATTTTTATCAGAAAAATTAAGTTTTAGACCCTGCGATTTTTTTGAAGAATTAAAAGAACAAACGAATTAATTCAGAAATAGGCAAACAAAATTAATATATAGTATTAAATATATCTAAATAAATAGAGCCGTCAATAAATGTAACTTATTTCCGAGTAGATTAGAAAAAACCAATGTGTTTACGTACAATTCTCTTTTCAGGAAATAGTAAAATTATTTTCGATTATCTCATGGAGGAATAAAAGATTATTTTTAACATTATGTTTGCAAACAAAAAATAATGTGCTTACTTCTCCTATTGATCAAGACACCATATCCGACATAATTCCAACCAGACGCTTTTAAGTTATTTTTAGTTACAAAACCGTGAATTTATTACGCTTAAATTAGCTTTAGAATAGGTAAGTTTTATTAAAAGATTTTAATCGAAGATGAACAATCGTTTATCGTGCAAGATTTCAAGAAATTAATACGAATTTGTTTTGAAATCAATAAAAGAGGAAACAATTATCCTCATTGGTATACAAAGAGTGGTAAATAAACTTATTTTTTTGACAGTGCAAGTGAGATATTCTGGCAGGGCTGATCAAAGAAAATTTCTGTATAATATAGCCTTAATATTATTTAGCTTCTTCAGGCTTAGCTAAGGCTATATTTTATCAAATAAATATAATTAGAGTTGAGCAATTATTCATTCCATAGGTATATATTAGAATATTTTCAAATGTGATCGTAAAACACTGAAATATTAAAGCTGAATTTTTTTGGTAGGCAATGAAAATTCACTAAGCATATTTGTTTATAACTTCTAAAAAACTGTTTTCTCCATGTCTGGCCAAAACTATATCAGTGAAATTGGTTTTTTTGAATATAGATTTGTGATAATGACGCATTTCTGGTTTTAACTTGATTTAGTTTGATCGGAGAAATTCTTCTCGGAGTTGTGCAGTTCTTTATTTCACAAGTATATAATAATTCGGGTTAATTTAATTGTCGAAATAATGAATGATCCAAATTTAACTTCAATATTATGTTAGGAAAGATAAAAACCCTGTTTCTTCAAACGCTGGTGCGAATATAATGTCGTGAGTTAGGATTGTTTATAAAGTGTGGCTGCATATTTAGCTCACAGAAAAAAAGTGGTATTATCAGGAATACAGAACAGTCTGGGATTAAAATTTCATTGTTTTTCGTACGTTTAAAATGATATGAAAGCATTTACAGTTAGTTTCCATAATCAAGATTAAGATAATTATATTTAAAGTGGATCTGCTAAACACGAAAAAAACGTCTATCTAATATATACTTTAAAATGTACTGTGGTAGCATATTTAGCCCACAGGTTATGGGAAAATTATAAAAATATCAGATCAATGCACAAAATATTAACATGTTTCAGAGAATTTGGCAATGGTTAATCTAGTAGGCTTAAGGACTGTTCTAATTATCTAACATGTCAAATGATGAGGACGAAATATGCAGTTAATTTAGTTAATGAATTAAATAGACTTACATTCAAAGTGAAATTATGATTCATGAAAAAAGAATTTTAGAATTATCTTACCACGAAAAATAGTAAGAAAGCATATTTATCATACAATTT
>JAQBSW010010168.1:0-25460 GCA_029291075.1 Eudiplozoon nipponicum
TGAGTATTAGTAGTAGTAGTAATATTTGTAGTTGTAGTAGTAGTATTAGTAGTAGTAGTTGTAGTAGCAGTAGTAGTAGTAGTAGTAGTAGTAGTAGTAGTAGTAGAAGTAGTAGTAGCAGTAGTAGTAGTAGTAGTAGTAGTAGTAGTAGTAGTAGTAGTAGTAGTAGTAGTAGTAGTAGTAGTAGTAGTAGTATTAGTAGTAGTAGTAGTAATCGTAGTAGTATTAGTAGTAGTAGTAGTAGTATTAGTAGTATAAGTAGTAGTAGTAGTAGTAGTAGTAGTAGAAGAAGAAGAAGAAGAAGAAGAATAGGTTGTAGTAGCATCAGTACAAATAGTAGTAGTATTAGTGATATTATTTTTAGTAGTAAGAGTAGAATTATTATTAATAGCACTTTTTTTATAAAGATGTCGTTTGAACAACTGAGGAGTGTATAATGGTATTTTGGATCTGTGGTTGTCTTTTTATATTGGCAGCAAGTACATGTAAACATATGTTTTTAAACTCATTAACGGATATTCCATCGCCCTTAAATGGACTTCAATTAATCATCATTAATACAATAGTTGAGGAGGATTCTAAGTTTTTCATTGGTTCTTCTAGTTTAATTTATTTCATTAAGCAAATTAATCTCACCCACACTTCCTCAAATCTCATTTATGTGGCTTACTGCAATAGGTTATTTCATTGTCCAAAATTATATGCAGTTTCGATTATATTTCTTCTTCTTACGGTGATGAAAACTTATTAAATAGTGTATAATTACAATACAAAATTTTATGCTTTGCATTGAGTTTTAAGACACGACATGCAACTATACTCCTAAATTCTGTTAATGTATTCATACAAGGCCATTTCGTATAGTTTTTTTAAATTAAAAATAATTGTTCTTGTATACTAATTGCTATGGATCTTCTTAAGCATTGTGTATAATTATCATTCGTGTTAAGTTCTGCACAATAATTTGATTAACAAATATTCTGTTTTTTACTGCCATTTCTTTTCTTCACTCTTTTACTACATTTTATTCATGCAGTTAACTTATTTTTACCTGAAAATACACACAGTGTTAACTTCCGCGCTTTATTTAAAAAAAATCTTCTGCGACTGCTTAACAAATTGGATTTTTGATTATTTCAAATACCAAAAATTAATTTAAATGAATAAATAAGATATTCCTGTAGCCAAACCAGAACTTGAAAATTAGTCTTTCTTTAGTCTTATGCAAATTAAAATGAATTAATGCTTTACGATTTTAAAAATGATGTAAATGTATATTAGTGTAAGTTTGCATGCAATATGCGATTTGTAGAAGAATCTAAAAAGTGTTCTTCATCAATTATGAGGAACATCATCATCATCATCATCATCATCATCATCATCATCATCATCATCATCATCATCATGCCCAGCCATACAAAAGCCAAAGATGTTTCATTTCGCTCTCCCACCGGCGGGCATAAGCCAGTCAGTCTGGGAATGGTAGCTTGAAAATTGCCGGGTCTAAAAAGGACACAGCCATAATCTCGTTTCATGTGAATCCCCAAATTTTGTCTAACTGCACATTAGCTTTATTGTTAAATATGGAGTGACGGAATGGGAGCAAATATGCCAGACGCAAAGGGCAAGTTTGGGCTGCTGTAGAAAACTTTGACCACTGGCGTCTGGGCATATAGGGAATATCAGCCTCGGTTTGCGGACTATCTAGGAGAAGTAAAACTTCAAATACAAACCATCCGCACTAGGAATGGGCGATCTTGTCTTCTTTTACAGTCGACATATAACCATGAACAATACGAATTATGAGTAATACCTTTGTGTGCAAGTTCGTTGAGTTACTCACAAATAATTAGAACGTTTTTTGCCCTACCACAGGCCAAATATTACCTATATTGATCAAACATAACCCTTTCAATTTGAATATCTTTTAATATGCATTAAGGTGAGCTGGTAGTAAAATATTTTAACTATTAATGGGCGCGGAAAAAAGATGAATTTTCTGTAATTTAAACTTTTCAAATAAAATTTTATCATTAAATAATTTTATATACCATATTTATTAGCAATTGCGGGAAAGTTTAATGATCAGCTTTCCCAATGAAGCACTTTACAAATAGGGTATAAGTGAATTATATTATGCTGGTAGAAAATGGGACCATGTTCTATAAAATGTGGTCGAAACGTCTCTTTAATTATCGTAGATCATTATTAAACATATGTCACTAAATGATAAGAGTAGGGAAATTAGCCAGTTTTTGATTTGCAGTTATCGTAATTCTGATCAAATTCCTGTTCCATTTGTGTATTTCCGCACAAGGAAAATTTTCTTTTCTCATTTGAAGGAAGTGAACACATAGTAAGTTAAAGATTTATTAGACACCTTTGAGGATGCATGGGTATATGTTTCTACTCAGCGCTATCCATTCATTTACCTGATATCGAAATTTGAAGAACGTGACGTGTTACCAGTTTTAACTCACATTTATTTAATACTAAAATAGTAGTGTCACTTCCTAATATGGTATGTTTATTTTACAAATCACTATTCTTAAAGTGCTCATTCTAACGGATTTGCGTGTACTTTTATCTGACCATGTTTACCAGAAAAAGTAAATTATGGGCTTTTCAAATTTTCCCCGTGTACCAATCTGTATACATAAACAATCATTGATTGGTAATGAAATCAAGGCTGATCTATGACTGATATTTCCCAATAACAAATTTCGAACGCCATTTATATATTAAATTAAAATATATATTGGATTAAATAAATTCAGATTTAGTTTATTTTCTTGTTAGCAAAAATTTTGTGCAAATTCATATTTATTAAGAATTATTCGCAAAAAAATCAACAGTTGAAAATAATATCAAGCATGTTCAAACAGCTATTAAAAAATTATTGTTCACATTTTCGATTCAATTCTGTCACGGAAGGAAAATCAGGTAATGCCAACTTTACAAAGTGGCCTTGATTTAACCGCGTGAATCTTGCTTCTCGTCGTTGCCGATAATCACATGAGCGCAGTTACAATAGCCACCCAGCGGGTTTTTTGCTATCAGCAACCTAAGAAAAGGCCATAGTGGCGTTTCTACAAGCCAAAAACATGATAATAGCCACCTAGGCAGTCGGTAACGTTTAGCAAATCGTATGATCAATATTTCTACTGACAGTTTAATTGAAAGTATGTATTAGGTGTTGCGAACCTAGTAAAAAATTAGTTCAGTTGTGACCAGAAGGATAAACCAAAGGCAGCATGAACGGAAAGTATAATCACATGCACATTCGTTTCGTGCTTACTGGCGATTCATCAGTTGAAGCCGGTATTACGCCTTTTAACTACTGTATATTTGAGTGTGGAATGTGGGATAATAGGACGGTACAATCTCCTAGACGAATGTGTAAACCTGCAGTAGAGAAGCTAATATCATATAAAGTCTCGAAAATGCAACTTCCACGATAACTCACTCTATATAATATATATACCGAGTCTGTAAATAATACTAACACTAAGGCTATTGTGTCAGTAACCGATACCAACATTATAATACCGAAAAGGCACATGGTACTAACACTATGGTTGTCGAGTCGGTACATGGTACCAACATGATTGAGCGAGTTACCGTGGAAGTCGAATTTTCGAGGCTCTATAAGATGTAAGCTTCACTATTGCAGGTTTACACATTCGTCTATGAGATTTTACCTTTCAATTTTCCCACAATACCCATTTAAATGTATAATGAGTAAAGGGCGTAATACCGACTCCTACTGATGAGCCGCCAGTAAGCACGAAACGAATGTGCATGAGATTATACTTTCCGTTCATGCTGCCTTTGGTTTATCCTTCTGGTCACAACTGAACTAATTCGTTACTAGGTTTGCAACACCTAATACATATTAGTTTTCCGCAACAAACACAATTTAACAGTTTAATTGAAAATTCTGCAAACTGTTTGTTAGGTACGATAAATTTGGTATTGATGCTGGAGAGCTAGGATTTTCACAGTTAACTGTGTATATAGAAAATTTGATCAGTTTTTTTCAAATTGGAATTTGACTTTCTTTAATGGTTATTTGTTGGATATATTGTTTGCTGCAGCTTGAAGAATATAAACAAAATTTAAAATTAAATCGTATGTTTCTGTTTCAAAAGTTTTGGTTTTAATTACCCTTAACTTTAAAAGCGTTTTGTAAATTTATCAAAGGTAATACTGTTGGGAATAATAAATTTACTGACTGCCGCGCAATCTATGCGCACAGATATATTTGATTTTTTAGCTTACACCATATACAAAGGTATGAACTGATGTGCATTGTTATAAATTTCTGCTACATGCATCTTCTATCTTTTTTACGAAATGAATATCTTATTTTGATACATTTAAATGTTTACTTTGGATCTAAACAATGAACTCTTTAGAACTAAACCTTTTTCTATGCTGTTTTGCATCTCAGTCAGCGAATTGGAATTTAATTCCAGCTCAGTTAAACACAAAATATCTTAGCAAACGTATTCGTCAGCCAAAATTTATAAACAACTCTATAATGTATATACATGGACAAATACCAACAACTTCGCAAAGATGAATGAATGTTTTATCGAGTTTTTTTCTCGCTGCAAAACTAGAAAGCTTAAACTTATTCATACTTTTTGGTGTCAAGCTAATAAGCTTTGCATTTTCGGTAAAATTATTTGTCTAATGGGTTGAAAATGAAGCAACTAAAACCACACGAATAATTTGCAGTAGTAGAATAAATTACAGGTAGTTTGAAACTTGTAGTCATTTCTGCACTGTTACGAAATTAATCACACATTGCACGCGATTGAACGATTAATTCGTTGATCATTTGCTTGATAATAATCTCACGTAGCCCGAAATTGTGTTGATAACTAACTGATGCAATCGGTGAAAACATTTTCATAGCATCAATTAATAAATAGTTGTTGTATAAACACATTTACCCGTTTATTTAACAGAACAAATTTGTTACCAGATATACAAATATTTATTTAATCAAGACATTAAATTATTCAGTTTTAGTTGAGGAAATTTTTGTATCATAATAATATTACCATGAGAAATATACAAAAAAATTTAAATAAACAATTTTTCAGTGTATCTCATTTTCAATACTGTAAACTTCAGAAAAGCTAAAGGATTAGAATGGTATCACGCATATATATATGACGAAAAAGCAAGAATAATAAAACGTGCAGAGGTGTGAAAACACGCACGTACGGAAACACAAATAATCTGAACTTTTGTATTTTGTTCGGGTTCAAAATATTTTTATCTCTGCGCAATTTATCAGGAAAAATTAATTTCCAATTAAGGAGATTATAACTAGTGGATTTGTGTGTGTCCGCGCATTTCGGCGCGTGCATTGTTTTTCCGTTTTTTGAAATTTTTTAAAATTTAATCTAATTTGCATATACTTTACAATACAAATAACTAAATATTGTATATAAGATAAGATTGTAGAGGATGTTGAATCCTCCGCCTTATATAAAATGACCTTGAATGATAAATTTAAACCACCATAGCTGATTGTAGAATAGAATAGAATAGAATAGAATATCTTTATTTGGATTCAAACCACACATATTCCATCAAATAATAAAATTGGAAATTGTACAATATATATTAAAAAAATTATCACATCACAATAATTGTGCAATTATTCTCATGTAGATAGGTATATCTCACTAGTTGTACAATACAATATATCAATATCAGAAAGTTCGACTGAAAGAATAATATATACATCATCAAATTAGGAACAATTAAGGAATAATTCGAGTGTAACATTATGCAAAAATTGAGAACCATGACTAGCAATTGATTGTATGTAATGTTAACTAATTTGAAGATATAGTGCATAACATATCAATTATAATAATACAAAACTTGGAAATAAAAATCTCAATAAAATCTGTTTCCGATAACAATTATCCTTGTCTTTTATCAGCAGGATTGCAGACTTTTTCAAGTTCAGTAGATAAAGTTTGTAGATTTTCGAGAAAGAGAATAACTTGCTCGCTACATTCCCCACAAAAGGAGGAGATATTGCCATATGTTCAGATCTAGTTCCAATTTCATGACTCTTTCTTATCGGAGTCATATAGGCACCAGTCCACTGGTTCAATTGGAAAACTTTTATACAATAACACATCCTCCGAAACCACAGAGATTGCAATGACGCAAACTGTAATCTAGAGGCGTATATAGTGCAAGGAATAGGACTAATATGTTTCACAACTTTTCTTTGTACAGCTTCTATCTTATTAGACAAACCCTTTTTTAATGGATTCCAAGTAGCAACAGCATATTCTAGTACCGTTCTAATCCATATTATATACATTTGAAGTTTAATATCATTTGATAAGATATTTCGATTTATTAGTGCCTGTAGAGGATGTTGAATCCTCCGCCTTATATAAAATGACCTTGAATGATAAATTTAAACCACCAAAGCTGATAGTAACAACTTTATTTAAAAAGAATTTTTTCTTTTTATTTTCCAGAACATTCTTTGTTTAAAGACTTGATTTTTTTAAATTGTGCGCTATTTTCAGTTTTTGAGTATCTCGCTACCGGACTGGTTGAAGATTTTCGTTTGCTGCATTTTAACATTTCTTTCCATTATAAACATTAAAAAGCTTTCTACAATATAATCTTCCAACACTTGCCTTGTGTTCTGATATAATATAACACTGAGGAGGAGCCTTGGAACAGGTAATTTTATTTATTATTGTGGGTCACGTACACTGTCAAAGCAGATTATTGCTGAAGATATAGCTTTCCAACTCTCACCTTCCTATCGCCATAAGTAAGTGTCAATTTGAGTATAATAATTCATGATCATGAATACCGATATTAAATTAGAAGATGTATTTCATTTAGTGCAGGACATAACGGATTTAAATTTAATTGACACAGGTAACAATGTAGGCATATCAGACTCTACTGTGAATATTAGGACATCTAGCGAACTGGCATCTATGGGGCTTACAGACACCAATAGGTTAAGGGCCTCAACAAGATTGTGTAAAACGACTTCTTGTTTAAACTTTGTTTTACCAAACTCCAACTTCTTTGAAATATTTAACATAGAATCTAACGATATTTAAATTTAAATTCTAAATTATTTAGGCCAATATAAAATTAGAGTCTGACTGTTCGAAATTTCTAAACCGAGCCTACAAAAAACCTATAAAAGAGGCCTTGACCATAGAAAGTGGTAATTTAATCGAACATTTGTGCATTTCGGCTACTTTGTAATTTATTTAAGAGCTCCTAAATTATAACTCAAATTTCGCACTGTCTGTTGGATTCAATAATTTTATCTTAGTTGGATTATTTCATGCCTGTAGTTGCTGGGAGCTCCTCCAATAAAATTGAATTAATGGAATGAAAATGGCAAATCACTTGAACAATTATTGCATGTAAATATAGTTTAATAATTTTTGAAAAATATCTTGCTTAAATTCATGAAAACCACGTTTGATGTTAAGTTGCGCTTTCTTTCAATTTTTGCATTTTTTCAGCCGTTTGATTGAGCACATCAGGCTCCTGTTTGTACTAACTTAATCATTGTTCTGATTAATGCATGAATACTTTCAATACGTATCACACACACGCTTATATATATATATATATATATATATATATATATATATATATATATATATATATGACATTTACTTATTAATCCGTAATCGTGCAAGCCAAAAAAGCTAGTGCATTTTAAATTTTCTTGCTTCAGATTTACAATGAATTCCAGTAAATTCGCCGAACGGCTTACGTTACTAGAGCATTTTCACCTGATTTGTCTAGCCATAATATTTAAAACATTTTTGTAAATAATGTGTCAACAGGGATGCCGGTTTCAAAGATGAAATTATTGATCGTGTGACTGATGAGAGAGTTCAACTGCTAATTTTAGCATGCCATCCTCTATCGAACAATTTATATGCATTAGGCTTAGAGGGTATTCGTGCCACCTAACAAAATCAGACTCATTTAACTTGGTCTTGCTTCCGAGTTAGAACGCATTCCATTTTCATTGTGGTGTGGCTTTCGATCGAAGAGCACGTAAATCTCATTTGTAAAGGCATATTATTTGTATAACTTATTTGTCTTTTATTAACATGAATACTAATATTCAAAATTCTCCTAAAGTATCTTAATGTTAAACCTTGGTCTACTTTTTTTATTGCAACACATAGCCCACAAGCAAGCCGTAATACAGGATACTAGTCTACACGTGACTCACAGTGTAGCGCAATTTATCCTTACGTAATATGGCCAACCTAGCTTAACCAGATATATGCGCGCTAATCCTAGCACAAGCATTGATCTAATTTAAATTGCTCATTAGCTGGGCATTTTCAAAAGTTATGGAAATGTTCTATGTTGCTATGTAATGTGACCTGTCAATAGTTTGCCTCGGTTCATAGGACGAATGACAAATCACTCGAATCTTTTCCCTAAAATTATTCACGTTTGCAACACCACGGTCTTGTGCTCGACGGTCATTCCACTTAATCTCTCTCTCACTACCTGGCAGCCCCTTTAACTGCTATTACGTGTCGACGAACCTTTACTTTCCCAAAAAATGGTCAGCATTGCGTCAAATCTATCTGGCCTAGTCCTATTCGCCAAGGGTATTTTAAATATAATAATTAACTCCACAGGTCACAAATAATACTTTTGTTTAATTTTAAGACAAAAGTTTGGCTACGTAGCGTTTTTAAAATATTTAACAGCACTTTATCAAATAATAAATTGGCATTAATATTTGTTTGGTCATATATTTAACTTGAATCAGATTAGCCGTCATTCATATGCCAAGCCTGTATGAGGCGATCAGTCTTGAGAAAAAAGGAGACGTTCTCGGTCGCTTTTCGGAGTGCCGCTAGAGCGCTGTCCGAGAGTTTATGGAAACGAACAGTTATTGTTGCATTGTTCAAATGCATTTATGTGGACTATGTAAATTCCACCTCGCTTGTTTATGGGCATCCACAACCGTGTAGTGGCCCTTTCGACACTACCATAGGAGAACCCCCTAGGCACCAGGCTCGGATATCTAATAGGTGCGGAATGATCACTAAATTTATAGCAATTATATTCCTTAGCACTTTTTCTTAAGCTAAATTTCTTAAGTTGTTCTGCCAATTGCTCTGTATCCTCACACTTATTACCGTTATCCATTATATTTAAATAAGATTTATTTTTAAAAAATTATAACATCAATGTTGCGTATGCTCCCTGTTTCACCGATTGTCACAACGTGCCTTTCCGGAAGTGAAAACCTTGGAGACAGAATATCCACGATTATTACCTGAAGCAAATTTGAATTCCTCCCCGTACTATCAATATGAATTATAATTTGTTTTTAATTTCAATAATTTATTGTCAAAATATCGCTGCTTACGAACTACGAAACTCAAAATCTCCTGAAGATTGAATAATGTAATTCACCAAAGACAAGTCATAATGTTCGACAATTTGAAAAAAGTAAATTCAAAAAAAAATTCGAATATTTTTTTTTTAAACTTAACTTTATTTATGAAACCACCGATAATATCTAATGTCCAAAAAAATTTGTTTTTTATATGGGTAGTTAATTAATGTCCCACAAGTTGATTGACTTCCCCAAAAGCACAGAATCCAAAAAAACCACCCATACAACCTGAAAATGAGACAGCTGCCTTCTATAAGAAAATACATGTTTAATTGTCCAAATGTTTTATATAAATCAGGACTTTATAATTGATAATAAACACGCAAGTTAACATGTGATATTTCAGGATTTATCAATTAAAATTAATAATTACTTATTTAGATAAATTTGTCAAATATTCATTCATATTATGTCATAAATATTTCGTATTGTTTATTCGATCAGGAACTACATGTAAGCATTTGTTAAGCTCCAAATTATTCAATTTTATACAATGAAGGAATTGTTCCCTATAATTTATTATATTATAAATTCTCCAAAGTGTAAAATGCTGCTTATTGTAAATTTAAAAATGAAAATTAAGCGGCTAGAGCGACGAACCACGACGCAAGCGTGCCAAGGTTTGAGCCTTGTTCGCGGCAAATTCCGGACAGTACGTGAAGAGTTCCCAAGTAAAAAGCAACCGGTCTACTGGATAAATTGCCTTTTCTAAATTATAAAATGCTTAGTTTCTTCTAAAACATTTATAATTTAATAAATATACACATATATATATATATATATATATATATATATGTATAAATTTATATTTATAAAATAGGATTGGTGTTTATATCAAGCTCGGAATCTTGATTTAAATAACTGATATCGCAATGTTTTTTATGTATTATAAAATATAATTGTTGTTACAGATATTATAAATTCGTTTTAATGTGATATAAATGTGACAGGTTTTTTATAAGATTATTTTAATATTTAAACTACTACCGCTACCCATACCACTAATATTATTCCCTCCTTTATAATCTCTAATATTAACATACTACTGCTAATACTTATATTTCTATCACTATTAAATATACTACTTCTTACAATATGAAGAAGAAATGTAAAATCGAGTAATAATAATCATAAAAATAATAATACCACCAATATTTCTAAATATTGTAATACGCCTACATTTAATATTACTAAATAACTAATACAACGCCTACTTCTAATATTAAAAATAATTGATATTCATTATAATTTAATTTTTACTTCCGATAATTTCTGTATTTGTAAATTTAATATTCCTACAATATTCATAAATTGCATTTGAATTCCTAAATGTCGACAATGAATTTTCCAAAACTTTGGAGAAAATCACACGGTGGAACAAACAGAAAATTATGTTCGTAAACACGTTTATACAAATTATCTCAAGGATAGTAATTAACGTACAACTATTTTATTTCATTTCAATAATTTTTCCGGACGAAATAAAGGCATTAATAAAATTTTACTTGTAGAAGCGGCTGAAAACAAGTCTTACAGCCGACATGTGCACTTCTAGATTAAAAATTTAATTTTCGATAATCTCACAACCAATAACTTGGTTTGATTAAATATTGTCAACATCTATTCAATGACTGACTTTAGTATAAGTGGTTTGGTAAATATTATTTAACGGTATTATCAGTCATTTGAACCGCAACAAGAAATCATTTAATTTTACCATGTATGTTTATGACAAAATAACGAAAACTATTTAACCTACTACGATAAGAGCAATACAGAAATTGATGAATCTATTCACTGTGTTTTGCAAGTGTATTTGTACAGAATAGAGCTAACAAATAAAGTCGTTTTAATCGAGCTATATTATTTAGGTAGTTGCAGACACATTTTAAATCACTAAACAAATAAAAAAGACGTATCCAACGAACAAATACCAAAGCACCATTTATATATTTATGCAAATATTCATATTTATCCGTGCGTTTATACATTATAAAAATATTTCTGAAGAAATCTAGGCAGTTTAATCTAAAATAGAGGCTTCGCCTTTTTGAGATACACTCCATTTAAAAGATCGTTGATTGGGCGTTTTTGATAAAAATGATAAGATTCAAGGTTGCTATCTTGATACTGACACCAATCCAATTACATATAATTTTTTTCAGTATAAACGAAACTTTGTATAAGTTAACAAATTCAGTTCATCCTCTAGAACTGCTTCGTCCTTGCTAAAAATTCATCAAGCTTTGCTTAGAATGTTATCACCGGTGGGACTCAAACCAGAGCAGATTTTATTCGGAGTCTGTGATTCTCTCCACTGTGCCAACTTGACGCGCAATTAACACAATTTCATATTACTTAATTCAAATGTTTTATGTCTGGGACATTTAAAGAAACTGTTTTAATAAATAAAATTTTATAATGTCTATGCAATAAATAAAAATAACGAGAATAGATTGTACACATTTCAAACCACACAGGTTTATTTTGACTATTGGTTCAAATATATATTACATTTGGTAGTTGTAATCGAAAACTAATAAAACTTTTCAGCTAATAAATTCAGGTAGGTATATGACGATTTACTTGAAAAATTGAAAAAAATAGCTATTTCTCATTTTTGGACACTTTATTGACTAGGAAATAATTCAGATTGCAATGTCGTTGATATGGAATAGAAACCTAAATTATAAATGTACCACACTTCTATTCCATATTACCCATTGTGTTTTATATTTGGGAGACTAAAATAAATAACGATTAGAAGCCGTTGTAAAGTTGTCAAAGCGCAAAATAAGGTGAAAATAAGTTGTCCAATGAAAGTGTAACGACACAAATTAATGGCCGACATATTGCGTAAATTAAATTCAAATTTATTTACGTTGCACCAATGAGAAAAAAGCGAAATTGCCGTTTAACCACGTTTAACCAATAGTGTGCAAGTAGACATATTGCATGCTATTTAAGCACGGTAATTTACCATGCAAGTCAGTTGTCGTATCTGCGTTCTGCCTCGTGTTACACATGTGCGTGCTGTCGGCTGTCAATACCTACGCTGGATATTGATTTGTTTCACCAACAATTGGCAACATCCGTGACTCACCGTGTTGCTCTTCAACCAGCAAGACGAGCCAATTAATGCAGAACTTCAACGAAGTTATCCACATCGTGATAACAACAGCAGGAACCACAACCAGAGTCCACCCAAGGAACAGAACATCAACTTACATATATATAACTTACGAGAACGCCGCCAAGGCCCTGTTAAGGGCCCCCTATCAGTAACTAATCTCTATTCAGAGCACCTTAACCGAGTTTGTAACGTCGTACGGCATTTACTTGAAGCCGGGGCGTTTACAAAATTGGCGACCGCGCCAGGATATTGATTGTTCTGATTTTTTTTGGTCTAAATAAAATTGACTTCCTTTTTCATTTATTTGGGATAAATAGATTGACATTTGTGTTTTCTTTACCCTGATCGTGGTTTTCTGGGAATTCTGTTGGGTATATATTCGTGGATTTGTGGTGATTTTTTTGGGGGGTATAATAATAATAATACGGGCATCTGTTCGTCTTTCCTACGTACAAAACGGCACCGTACGTACTGGACAGGCCAATTGCGGATTTTTGGAAACAGTGACTTTTTTTGTTCTGCGCTCATTCAACTGTGGAAGCTGTTTGTGGGTAAGCGTTTCGTTAAAGTATATTTATACATTTTCATATTGCTTATAAATTTATGCTTTTAAGATCCCGTAAGATTGTTAAAATGTCAGGTCCAAATTTAGATATTGATGTTCCTGTTTGGGATGGAGATAGTGAGCTATTCTTTATGCGCGTAGACTCCGCTTTCTCCCCGTTTCCTGATTATGACAGTCATCAAAAACTGTCGAAGGTTTTTGCTAAACTACCTTCTGAATTGCAGCGACGGATTTATCCTAAGCTTGAGGCCATTAGGAAGCTACCTAATCCCATTTTGGCCTACAAAACGAGGTAGAATCCTTGCTTGGACCCACGGAAACTGAGCAGATAATAAACAAATATGCGCAGTTAGATATGCCAAATCTTGGCCCCATCGAAATACTGAGGGAATTACGGAAACGTTGGTATAAAACCAACATTTCTGACCATGAGGCTAAGGTTGTTTTTATTAACAATCTTCCCCAAACATTAAAACTCTTTGCCAGACAGCTCCCCAACACTCTCTCTATAGATGACTTATCTGAGAGATGTGAGTTAGAATATAGGGTTTTGGAACCCAAAGTGAATCCATCATCCTTTTCTTCACCCCCGCAAGATGATAGAATATCCTCTTTAGAGAGAACAGTGGCGAACATGGCCAAAGTTCTAGAAGGATTGGCCATTACCAAATCCGAGATAAATCAAGTGAATGCTCGACCAAAATTCATTTCCAAGTCAAATTATAATGGTAGGCGGCGATCGAGATCTCCGCAATCCTTTAATAAATATGCTCCAAAGAACTGGTGTCATAACCACCAGAAGTTTTTTTATGCTTGCCAAGTTTGTCTTTGTCGTTCCGAAGAATTTCCGAATGAGTGTCAATTTCCACAGCTGACGGAGAGGACAACAGACCGCAGGCACGAGGGTGCATCAGTATCGGGAAACGTCTGGCGCAGGAAGTAGAAGACCGCACTTTCTGCACATCAACGGCATCAACGGCGCTACAGGGAAGAAGCCAACTACAATCCGACATCCTTGTCGACTCTTTTCGTCCACGCCGAATTTTTCACATAGAGAACCAAACAGACAATGCCGGTCGCAATCACCAGCCTACTTGTTTGCATGACCCGGCCAAACAGCCAAACGAACTTCTGCATCTTCTTGATTTCAAAACTGGCGAAGAGTACATCGTAGACACAGGTGCGGCAGTCTCAGTTCTCAAAGGTGATTCAATGGCCGAGATGTCGCTAGGCGTTCTTCTCGTAACAGCTACAGGCGAGCCCATACCAACTTATGGCTGCCAATACCGCACACTCAACATAGGTCTACGACGTAAAATTTCCAACAACTTCATCATTGCCAAGGTCTCACATAATATAATAGGCCTTGATTTCCTTCTAAAATTTTGGCTCATTGTTGATCTTGCCAATCAAAAAATCATCGACTCCTCCACCGGACTTGAACAAAGCTTTTTGACACTTGCCTCCGAGCGTTTGGAGTTACAGGTCATTCAGCCAAACCCAGTGCATCATTCAGCAAAGATATCAGCAGCTCTTCGAAAATACAAATCGCTTTTCGATCTTAACAAGTCAGAGCTACGAGTCTCCAACACGATGCATCATATCGTCACAGAAGGACAACATATTGCACTCAAGAAGCGACCACTGGCTCCTGCTAAGCTGAAAGCTGCCCAAGAAGAATTCTCAAGGCTATTGGAAGAGGGAATCATCAGACCATCAAAAAGTTCATGGGCGTCACCACTGCACTTAGTCTCAAAATCAAACTGATCGTACAGAGCCTGTGGAGACTACCGTAAGCTAAATTCAGTGACAAAATCTGTGGCATATCCTATTCCAAATATCAACACTTTACTTGAAAAACTCAACGGCAGCAATTTCTTCTCAGTGATTGACCTCAGACAAGCGTACCATCACATACCGGTAGCACCAGAAGATATCGAGAAAACTGCAGTCATCACTCCATTTGGCCTTTTTGAATATCTTTACATGCCTTTTGGACTTAAGTGTGCTACTCAGACATTTCAAAGATTCATAGACAACATACTTCGCGACGACTCTGCTTATTGTATGTCATATCTAGATGACATTATGGTATTCAGTCCAGATCTAGAATCTCATGCGAAACATCTACGAAATGTCCTCTCACGCTTATCTAACCACGGACTCAAGATCAACTGTGACAAGACGCAGATTGCAACTTCATCCGTCGATTTCTTAGGGCATCGTATCACGGCCCAAGGTATTCAACCGTTGCCGTCAAAGACGAATTCAATCAAGAATATCAAGTCACCAAGGACTTTGAGCGATTTGCAGAAAATCCTGGGAGTACTAAACTATTATCGCAAGTTCCTTCCAGGCCTTTCAAAACAACTTTATCCTTTGTGCAGGCACCTGCGGAACCAAAAAGGACTTAGCAAGAATTCCATCATTGCTTGGTCATCCGAAGACGAGGAATTACTTCGACTTGCCATCAACTCGTTAGCAAATGCCACAATGCTAACGCATCCAGATTTCGAAAAGCCATTTCTACTCACGACAGATGCTTCTGAATTCGCTATTGGAGCCACTTTTGAACAAGAGATCGATGGAGTTGGGAAGCCTATCAGTTTCTACTCGCGTACTCTCCAACCAGTAGAAACGAGGTACGACACTTTCGGCCGAGAACTTCTCGCCATCCACGACGCAGTGCGTCATTTTATCAGCATCATCGGCAGTAGCAGATTTGTTGTTTTCACAGATCATGCACCACTAGTTAGCACATTTCGAAACGCAACTTCATCTATCGCCAAGTACCCTGCCAGAGTGGAAAGACAGCTTTCTCGTCTGAGCGAATGGCAATGTGACGTCTTTCACGTCAAGGGCAAACAGAACTTCATTGCAGATGCCCTGTCCAGGCCAGAGGTCTCTCTACAACCACCTTCACCGTCACCATTCACTGTCAACTCCGTGGCACTCAGTGAACCTGCACTAACGCCAACTTTCCTGCAAACTGAACAACGCGGTGACATTCATATTCAAAGATCAATAGCCCGTCACCCAACCAAGTTCATATGCCGTCTGTGGAAGGCTTACCAACTGTTTACTTCACGGGTACGCAGCCCAACAAGCCAGTTCTGCCGACCAGCCTTCAGAGAAAAGTTTTCGATTCAATTCACTCAATTTCTCACCCGGGAAGCCAAGCGACTGTCCGACTTCTTACAGATCGTTTCTGGGGTCACAGACTTAGGCAGAATGTCAAACGATGGGTCTCAGAGTGTGCAATTTGTCAGAAAAACAAGATCACGCGACACACCCGTTCTAAGTTGCAACATTTTCGGTCTACTTCTCGCCTAGCCATCGTCCACATCGACATTGTTCATCTGACAAAGGTTCAAGGTTTCAGCTACCTTCTAACTATGATCGATAGATTTACACGGTGGCCTGCGGCATTACCTCTTGGCACCATTTTTGCAGACGAAGTAACTAACGGTTTTATCTCTGCATGGATATCCAATTATGGTGTTCCCAATGAGGTCATCACGGACAGAGGCACTTGCTTCTCATCTGATCGTTTCAAAACCACCTTGCGGTACATGGGATGCATCTTACGCCAGACGACTGCCTACCATCCCCAAGCTAATGGCATGGTAGAGAGAATGCATAGGGAACTCAACGCAGCTTTAGCATCCTCGTCCATTAATGGCAACTGGGTCGATGCACTACCTTTAATTCTGCTTGCCATGCGTTCCCGTACTCGTGAATCCATTAAAACGTCTGCGTCACAACTCTTGTATGGCATGGATCTACGCCTGCCTAGTCAGCTCCCACGTCTACTACCGGCACAAGATGACCCACAAAACGAAGCTTCCCGCCTTCGACTTCATTTCGGTAACATGTCCGAACAGCAGCCGAGACACACGCCTCGTCCAGTCTTCGTCCACCCACAGCTCCACAGCTGCAAGAGAGTACTCGTTCGCAACAATAATGCTGTTGCACCACTACAACCCAAGTATCGCGGTCCTTACCCGATTTTACTAAGACAGCCAAAATACTTCATCATTATGCAAGGCGCTACACCGACATCAGTAAGCATAGACAGGTTAAAAACGTTTATCGAACCACCTGATCCTGAGAGCGTTCAACCTTCTACACACGTCTCAGGCTCCGTCTGCCCACAATCTCAATAACCTGCTTTGTATAACGCGTAATTAATTTTTTTAAAACATTAACATTAACTATAAAAATTTTTAACCTTACGTTATTTTTCGTATTTGTCTCACGTGGCATAACCAGCTGTTCTTAGCTAACAATTGTGTAGCATTTTGAACAGTTCTTTGGTATTATGCCATCTCTGAGGCAATGTTCGTGTACATATTTTTATGCAATTACCTTTGATTTTAATGTATTATATTTTACATTATAATGTATTTCTCACACATGACATTACACTGCCTATTTTGGTATGACCAGCTACTTAGAGCTAACGCTTTCGTGTAGCAACACTAAGAAGTGATCAGCTTCATATCATGGTACAGGCCACTTTCAATGCATATCTCAACTTTATCTATTTCACAAAGACCACTCTACAAATGTCATGACCACAACGTCGAGCACTCTAGCTCCTTTGGTCGTATACAAACACATTGACAACGATCCAACCTGCTTAGGTTTTTATCTTAAACCTGGCAAATTCAGAGGCGATTTACCTCGAAATCTTCACGCTGCGGCTCCAAAAACTTACACTGCTCTATTTTGCCTCACGTGCTATGACCGTCCACTAGAGCTAACAATTTGTGTAGCAATTCCTAGTGGTTACCTGGCATCATATCATTGTTGAAGCAACCAACAAGCATATTTAAGCCCAGCATTTATGGTTCATCATATTTTTGCTTAACTTGGTTCGAACTCTGTCATGCATTTCTTATCTAGCTTCGCAGAGAGGAATATTTTTTTTCTTTTTTTTTCAGAGAGGAAAGTGTTGTAACGACACAAATCAATCGCCGACATATTGCGTAAATTAAATTCAAATTTATTTACGTTGCACCAATGAGAAAAAAGCAAAATTGCCGTTTAACCACGTTTAACCACGTTTAACCAATAGTATGCAAGTACACATATTGCATGCTATTTAAGCACGGTAATTTACCATGCAAGTCAGTTGGTCGTATCTGCGTTCTGCCTCGTGTTACACATGTGCGTGCTGTCAGCTGTCAATACCTACGCTGGATATTGATTTGTTTCACCAACAATTGGCAACATTCGTGACTCACCGTGTTGCACTTCAGCCAGCAAGACGAGCCAATTAATGCAGAACTTCAACCAAGTTGTCCACACATGATAACAACAGCAGGAACCACAACCAGAGTCCACCCAAGGAACAGAACATCAACTTACATATATATAACTTACGCGAACGCCGCCAAGGCCCTCTTAAGGGCCCCATATCAGTAACTAATCTCTATTCAGAGCACCTTAACCGAGTTTGTAACGTCGTACGGCATTTACTTGAAGCCGGGGCGTTTTCATTAGTTATTGTAGCAGTGTCTTGAAATACTCCAAGACACTTGAGACCAGCTCTGGTTGATGGGTTGTTGTTCCTTCTGTTGTGGCGTTGACATCAGCGGCGAGAGACTGTGTGAAGGCTGAGTATTGTCTCGTTGAAGATCTGCGACAACACCGTGGTAACTGGCACACGTAAGGGTCGAAAAAGTAGATATTTTTCCGTCTAACTACTTGTGCAGCTACAAGATTGATGAGACTAAAATTGAATCTGTGAGTGAAGCGTGTCCAGATATCAGCGTAGGTGAAAGGTCTGTATGACTGGAGACAGCACGCTGACGTAGCGCACTGCAGAAGGCACAGGCGAAAACTGACTGACATGGTAAATTCACCGTGCTTATATAGTCTGAAATCGAAAAGTCGCACGCCATTGGTTAACGGCAGATTTCGCTTGTTTTAATTGGTGCAGTGTAAATTAAATTTGAATTTTGATTTACGCAATCTGTCGGCGAATAGTTCTTGAGCCGTTGCAACGTAAATAATTCATGAAAAATGTCGGTTGTTTTAATTATTTGATAAAGCTGTGACGGCTCAAGAATAATACGCCGACATATTGCGTAAATGAAATTCAAATTTAGTTTGCGTGGCACCAATTAAAACAAACGAAATTTGCCGTTAACTAATGGCGTGCCAGTTATCGATTTCAAGCTATATAAGCACGAAGAACTTACCATGCTAGTCAGTTTTCACATTTGCCTTCTGCTATGCGCTACGTGTGCGTGCTGTCTCCTGTCATACTGACATTTGCCTAAGCTGACTTCTGAACTTGCTTCACACGCAGAGTCACTTAGTCACACCAATCTAGTCGCTGCACAACTAGTGAGATGGAGGAACATCTATTTATTGAATCTCTACATGTGCCAGTCACCACGATGTTGTTGCATTTCTTCAACGAGGCAATACTCAGCTTACACACAGACTCTCGCCGCTGATATCAACGGCACAACAAAAGAAACAAAAGCCAGTCAACCAGTGTCGATCCCAAGTGTTTATGTGTACTTCTAGACACTGCTTCACTATCTAACTTTCTCGGCATTTGCCAGAGAATGTAATTCCGCTCCTAATAAGGGCATAAAATACAATCGACCGTGTTTCTTTTTCATTTTTATTATCATGGGTGACAGTAAATTGACGTTAGCACATACCACATTTTTACTCTTGTTGTAAATATTTCTTAGGTCGAGGTCTGGTAGGCATTTTTCATTGGGAAGCAAAGCATTTTTGAGGGAAGATTTTTTAATCTCCTACGCACAAAACTGCGAAACTATAAAAACTCAACAGATTTGTTATCTAGTCATTTTTTGTGCCAAACTAGAATGTGGACATAACATTTTATCGATTTTGTGAAAGCACTGGTAAACTGTGACTTTTGATTTTGTGAAAAAACATAATTTTGTCTGTTTTCTCTATGCGTCGATCAGGATTCTGGCAATTTCAACTGTGAAAGAATATTTTCATTTCATCAGTTTTCTGCATTCGTCAGTGCTCATCCCGTGAGTTTCAACTTTGGAAGCCAATTTTGTTTTCAACTGTAAAAGCAGATTACATTTCGTCAGTTTTTTGCATTCGTCATTGCTCATCACATCATTTTCGACTGTGGAAGCAGATATTGGTAAGCGTTTTGTTTTATAAATTTCATCTTGCTTATAAATTTATGCTTTCAAGATCCCGTAAGATTGTTAGAATTTCGGTCCAATTTTAGATATTGATGTTCCTTTTTGGGATGGAGATAGCAAACTATTCTTTATGCGCCTAGACTCCGCTTGCTCTCCGTTTCCAGATTATGACAGTCATCAGAAACTGCCAATGGTTTTGGCTAAACTACCTTCAGAATTGCAGCGACGGATCTATCCGGAGATAAAGGCCATTAGGAATCTACGCAATCCCATTTTGGGCCTCCAAATGAAGTAGAATACTTGCTGGGTCCCACTGAAACTGAGCAGATAATAAATAACTGTGGGCAGTTAGACATGCCAAAACTTGGCCTAATTGAGATATTAATGGAATTTCGGAAACGTTGGTATAAAACAAATATTTTTGATCATGAGGCTAAGGTTATTTTTATTAACAATCTTCCTTAGTCACTAAAACTGTTCGCCAAACAGCTCCCCAACTCTCTCAATAGATGACTTATCAGAGAGATGCGATTTAGAATTGATGGTTTTGGAACCTATGATAAATTCGTCATCATTTTGTCCTTCCCCGCAGGATGATGAGATAACCTCTTTAGAGTGGACAATAGTGAACATGGCTTAAGTACTAGAACGTTTGCCAATAGGGAAATTCGAGCTAAATCAGGTGAACTCAAGACCCATTTTTCCACCCAAAACGCGAAATAACAGTAGGCGGCGATCTAGATCCCCGCTATTTTTTAAAAGAGATATCCCAAAGAACTGGTGCTATAATCACGAGAAGTATTATTTATTCATGTCGAGTCTGCCTCGCCCGTTTAAGAGAATTTCCAAATGAAAATCAATTTCCACTTTTGACGGGAAATGCCTCAGAGAACTGGCGCAGTGGAGAATCAGGATCGGGAAACATACGGCGCAGAAATTATAAAACCGTACTTTCTTCGCATCAACGGCATCAACGGCGCCACAAGGAAGCATTCATTTACTATCTGACATTCCTATTAACTCTTTTCATCCACGCTGAATATGCCACATAGACAGCCAAACTGACTATGTCAGTCGCAATGACCAGCTTACTTGTTTGCATGACCCGGTAAACAGCACAACGAAATTCTGCATCTTCTTGATTTCAGAACTGGCGAAGAATTTATTGTAGATACAGGTGTAGCAGACTTCGTTCTCATATGTGATTCAATGGCTGAGATGTCGCTAGGCGTTTTACTCGCAACTGCTACAGGGAAACCCATGCCTACATATGGCCGCCAGTATTGCACACAACATTGGTTTACGGCGTAAATTTACCCACAACTTTATCGTCACCAAATTCTCACACAACATGATAGGCCTTGATTTACTTTTGAAATTCCTTCTCATTGTTGATCTTGCCAATCAAATATAATCGACCCTTCCACCTGAATTGCGCAAAGTTTTTGAACACTTGCCTCTGAGCGTTTATAGTTAAAGGTTATTCAGCCATACCCAGTGCATCATTTAGCGGAGATATCAGCAGCTCTTTGAGAACACAAGTTGCTCTTAGATCTCAGCAATTCAGAGCTACGAGTCTCCAACATGTTGCACCATATCGTCACAAAAGGACAATCTATTGAACCCAAGAATCAACCACTGACTCCTGCTAAACTGGAAGCTGCCCAAGAGGAATTCTCAAAGCTTTTAGAATAGGGAATCATCAGACCATCGAAAAGTTCATGGGCGTCACCACTGTATTTAGTTTTCAAATCAAACGGATCATACAGAGTCTGTGGAGATTACCGTAAGTTAAATTCAGTGACAAAATCTGATGCAAAGTCTATTCTTAACATTAACACTTTACTTGAAAAACTCAGCGGCAGCAATTTCTACTCAGTGATTGACCTCAGACAAGCCTACCATCTTATCCCGGTAGCGCCAGAAGATATTGAAAAGACTGCGGTCATCACTCCATTTAGCCTTTTTGAATATATTTATATGCCTTTTGGACTTAATTGTGCTACACAGACATTTCATAGTTTCATGGATAACAAAATTCGTGACTGCGCCGCTTACTGTATGTCATATCTTAATGACATAATGGTATTCAGTCCAGACTTGAAATCTCATGCCAAACATTTACCAAATGTTCTCTCGATGTCTTACACGACGGCCTGCGGCATTACTTCTTGGTCCTATTTCTGCAGACGAAGTAACTAACGGTTTTATCTCTGCACGGATATCCCATTATGGTGATTCTAATGAGATCATCACTGACGGAGGCACTTGCTTGTCATCGGATCGTTTCAAAACCAACTTGCAATTCATGGGATTCACCTCATGCCAGACCACTGCCTACGATCTTCAATCTAAAGTTATGGTAGTGATAATGCATAGGGAACTCAAAGCTGCTTTAACATCCTCGTCCATCAATGGCAACTAGGTCGATGCACTACTTTTAGTTCTGCGTTCCCGTAATCGTGAATCCATTTAACATTCTGCGTCGCAACTCTTGTATTGCATGGAATTTGCCCGCCGTGTCAGCTCCCACGTCTACTACCCGCACAAGACGAAGCTACCCGCCTCCGACTTCATTTTCAGTAATAAGTCTGAACAACAGCCGAGACAGACGCTTCGTCCAGTCTTCGTACACCTGCAGCTCCACAGCTGCAAAACAGTACTCGTTCGCAACGACACAGCTGTTGCACCACTACAACCCAAGTATCGCGGTCCTTACCCGATTTTGCTCAGACAGCCAAAATACTTCATTATCATGCAAGGTGCGACACCTTTGTCATTATGCAGAGACAGTTTGAAACCATTTATCGAGGCGCCTGATCCTGGGGGCATCCAAACTTCTACACACGTTTCAGGCTCTCTCTGCCTACAAACTTAATCTAGCAACAGATTATTTTGCATAACGCATAAGTGACATTCTTTTATCATTAACTTTTCGTTATTTTAAGTATTAAATTTATAACTTTTATGAATCCACATAATTCAATTTATTCTCAATCATCTGTCCTCACTGGTATAACCAGATGTTCTAAGGTAATAATTGTGTTGTAAAACACGGCTCCGTGATACAACCCAACGATGTTCGATACAGTGCTCTTTAAGTTCAAATAGTCTAACTATGTTCTTATACAATATTCTTTCTTAACTGTGATTTTAGAAACAATCTCTGTTAGTTTCAAGCAGTTTGAATCGATATTTCTTGAACTGCAATTTTATTTGTAATTAATAGGGTTTTTATTAAATAAAGAGAACCGCGCGCGATCCGCGAGGATCACGCGGTGGACCATTGTGTCAGTGCGAACTTATTTCGCTTAGTTGGATAATTTACTTTTTGGATTTACTGTTAACATTGAAGTAGGCCTATCTGAACTTCAAAGAATAATGGATTAGTATAATGACATGAGTTTAAAACCATAGCAAGCAGTGAACTAAATATTTGTGAGATTTTTGTCATTGAAGTCTTTATACGGTTTACATATCCTTTTTAAGTGATAACTTTTAAATTGGAATCCATTCCTGTCATCATGTATTTTCAATCAATTTTTTATCATTGAAGTCTTTATACGGTTTATATACTCATTTTTAGTGATAACTTTTAACATTGATTCCATTCATTTCATCATGTATTTTCAATCGAGTTTTTATCATTGAAGACATTAAACGGTTTATATACTCATTTTTAGTGATAAATTTTAAAATTGATTTCATTCATGTCATCATGTATTTCCAATCGAGTTTTTAACATGGAAGTCTTTAAACGGTTTATATTTTCATTTTTAGTGATAACTTTTAACATTGATTCCATTCATGTCATCATGTATTTTTAATCGAGTTTTTGTCATTGAAGTCTTTATGGGGCTAACCACTTCATTTTTTATTTATAACTCTTAACGATGACTTTTTTTATATCATCACATGTTTCAAATCGATGGTATAAATACAGTTCAATTCAGACATTTATAAGCAAATAACTGATTTTGCACAAAACATTTCTCTTTGTAAACATATATCATTTTAATTTTTGTCGTCTAGAAGACAGACAATTTAGTTTAACTGTGAATGGTGTTTAAGACCTATTCTTGCATTAAAATCTGTTTTGTGGTCGACCTAAGCATGGTCAGTGTGGACTAACTGTAAAATATATTTCTATTTGCAACTTTATATATAATATATGTATGAAACCAAGTTTCGGCTTTCTCATATCAACCATCCGAAAAGGATCAGAGACTGATTAGGTTCACGGGTGGTAATATAGCCACCATTGATATGTAGGACGGGTATAGAATCATGAACCAGCTAACAACCCCCAAAAATATCTATACATAAATGGTGCCCCGGTTCGTCAAACTCACAGCCAGTAAGGAATTAATAAACATCTATATTTTGAGAAAAGCAAGCACTTTGGATGAAGGCCACTTCACACGTTATTGCCTCGGAAAGGGCTGCAAAGTGGGCGAGGTCACCCTCACTATCACATGAGAATCCGCCCATGGAAGGTTCGGGAGACGGGTGGGGTCAGCCTCTTCGGCGGCAGGAGAGGCTGAGCACCCAAAGATTGTTGGCCGCTCCACGTCTGATGGCTCGAAGCACGTTGCTTTTGCGGTAGAGCGCAATCAAACTATTGTCTTTACAGCGACGGCTCCAGTCAAGTCATGCTTCAAACACCCAAATGCCAGCTACATGTCTCATCGTCAGTTGCCACTATCAACATCTTTTTTCATCCGTGACGCAACCTCTGGCGAATTATTCCTCATAGACACTTGATCAGATGTAAACTTACAACTCCACAATTATCTCGAACCCACCCGCCCAGTCGACACCAGCAGTCTGACCTGCGCCAATGGCTCCAACATAGCGACGTTTCGGGTACGAGTACACACAATCTCGTTCTCCAAATCAAAAAGATGTTTCAAATATTCGTTCATCAATGCCAACACGACAAGTAACATCATTGGACGTGACTCTCGAGCACTTCGACCTAACCATCCGTCCAAGATCGCGAGAGATAGAGGAACCAGTATCAGTGTTGACATAACCAAAATCAGTCGTTACACGGTATGACAGAGCAATAACACTTCGTTTAAGGTTAGCCCTCTTCATTGTGTACTAATTTTCATTGTCGGGGGGTGTATGTAACACGCG
>JAQBSW010010169.1:0-25439 GCA_029291075.1 Eudiplozoon nipponicum
TTTAGTTTCACATCCGTGTTTAGAAAGGCTTTTATGCTTCTATTCTTTACGAGCATGCTTAGCCACATTTCCGAGATGTAACTTAACAGTTAATATACTATATGCATGATCTGTCCGAAGCATGTAGTATTGACACACCAATAGCTAACGTTACTTTCGAAAGACAAAATTTGGCCCCCGTGGATGGCCCGCTGGACCTCATTCAATAAATACCCAGTCAACACTAAATGTCAATTGCGCAGTAAAACTGAACGCGGGCTTTGTGTGATCATATAAGCTTTTATACGCAGAATACTAGCAATATGCTGGCTATCGCTGCCGATACAACTAACTAGAGTCCGTCAGTCATCACAGCGAAAATCGCTTAAAATACTGGCCATTTTTACTTACGCCAAATATATCGTAATAAAAAAATGATCAGAAATAAATATAACTGAACATATATGAATTATCGTTATTAATTTTAACTCATTTAGTAACATGTGTGCTCTCATGAAAACCTGCATTTTTCCTCACATAATATGGAAAAACTAAAACGTTCATCCATAAATGAAGATTTATTGTAGTTTAGAAATCTGTCCTGCTGCTACAACAGCATATAAAACTGATATCTATGTAAGCTAGCGAAAAAATGTATTTCTGAACAGAAAATTTCGATAAATAACATATATACTTCATTTAAGCACATATTAAAACTTAATGCTATATTAAAAACCAATCGATTTAGAAAACCTTATGGAATAGAGTAATTCAGCCTGAACGAACAAAATATAGAGAGATGCATATCTGATGTTCCATACCTGACATAGGTATTTTAATTTGATCCTCGCCAGACAGCATTCAGTCGTACTCTGCTAATGAAAATGGAAACTCAGAAAACATCTGTAGTCTTGCTATGTAGAGGGATTGGACAATTTAGATAGGATTGGTGTTTATCTCAAGATCGCAAAATCGATTTGACGAATAAAGAAACAATTTTTCCGTCTTACTAATCCTTTATAAAATAGCAGCCTGAAATACAAATAAAGTCGAACATTTAAAAAACGATAGTTCTAAAAGAGACTAACAAAGAGATTTTTTGACTATTTTTTGTATATTTAAATTAAAAGAAGAAAAGGTATCAACGTAAATATAAGTTTTTATTTTAAATAGATTCACGTGATTTGCTGATAGTGACAAGCAAATAATCGTTTTTTTTTAAATAAACGAAGACAGACGAGCCGGACATTAGCACACACAAAATCAAATCAATGAAACCACTCTTTTTAAATTTATTTATTTTAGACAACTTAAAAATAAGATATCAAACAATTACAGATAAAATATCCTTTGACAAAGTTAGAGACAAACCTAAATTAATATTCTTGCCGAAGTGCAGTGAAGCTGGTTAACTTATGAAATGAGGCTCTACTTCTCCATAAATTTGGATTTCTTATTTTAAATTGCAGTTCAAAATTATTATAAAGGAAGTACAAATAATTTTCTTAAATTACGAATACATTAAACTTCACTCTTTATGAAAACCATTCGGACTGAAATTCAGCAAGAATATAATTCCCTTGTGTATAACAGAGGAAAACTTCCTAATATACGCCTAATATGACAATGACGGTTTTTAATTATGATTATACATAAATTTGCAGGTGTTAGCTTTCTACATTGTATCGTCCATTGTCGTGATCGTTTTTCAACTACAGGCAAGTTATAAATAATTAATTCTATAAAAAATCGAACTTTCCGTGCTTTATCGGGCTTTCTATTGATAATACCTGTCAAATCATTTAATAAGATCTTCAATGAACTTGGATAACCTTCCATGTATTACGTATTCCAAGCTTTTGACCGATCAATCCAACTGACAACTCTTCATGCGAATCATGCCGCAAGCTAAGATAACTGGAGTTGGATACGAAGACCGACGGATACGTTCAGTCAGTTAGTTTGACCAGACAAAAACTTAGAACATCTAAAACATGAAAAAATCATCCCGGATGGCTGAAAAGAACAACACAGTTTTAGATGTGATGTGCAAAGCATTACATTTTTTACAGCAAGAGTTTTATATCACTTGCATGTGTTTGAGAAGCAATCACACAAACAGATTTTGCAATATAGAAATGCTTATAATCCTTTACTAACAGGTAACTGACGATTAAACTATCACTGGAGAACAGACACCGTCAATGTAGACTGGACTTTAACGTTGGTGTGATGGTTAGTGTGATTTTCTGACTTGTTGGACTGTCCTGGTGGTGCCTCTGCGTTTTTAGAAATTCTCATTAAAGGCATGCCAACGGAGAAAGGTTGGACTAATGCCCCACTAGAAACAAACAACATAGTCAATATATAATTACGGTCCATATATAATTACGCATATTTTGCTTATGCGACAGTAACGCATCATTAGAATTTGGTGGGGCAATGCTGTGCAGCAATGCATTATTAGTTTATTGTGTGTTCTTTATAAATCAAACTGAGTGAAAATAATAATAGTAACCGAGATTATCAACTTAGCAAGATGAATTTGGAGCACAAGAATGAATAGTAGACAACTAATAATGCAGTAATATGTTAGTAGGCATAAAACAATACTTTAAAAAAATGAAAGTTAGTCTTTAGAAGAGTGCATAAACTCTTCTAATTCAACCACAACAGCGTTGATCGTACTAAATGTGTAACAAATTATACACAATCGTCTGATTCATTAATTAAAAATTATGCGTAATAACTTGGGTCAACAATTCATAAATGATGAAAGAATATCGGTTTACAATATTACATATTTCAACCAGCCAAAATAAAACAAAAAAGCATGTGTAAAAATCGATGAAGGAATGAGGCAATTCTTGAGACCGAAAAAAAACATTCGAGTCAGAAAAAATGGAGCCATATGCAATACACTCCATAAATTGAAATCAGTAATATATGTTATTCCAATAAAAAAATACAAATTAAACCATTTGAATGATATTTGATAAGGAGCAAAGTTTATTTTCTGACCAGTTTATAGTTTTGATTGAGATATTTCGGTATCCGTTTCTGAGTACCCTTATCAACCAAAAGCTCAGCACACCAAAGAGATAAAAAATAAAGCAAGAGTGAATAAAGAAATATGTACTGGAAAGAAGAATTTGGGGGTCTAAACAAGGATTGGGCAATTGTGCGGCATACAGTCGCACACAAATATAATGATTTCAATTAAGTTATTTCAGAAATGAAGCAACATTTCTTCTCCTTTGTTTAATAACTAATATTTGGATAAAAAACAAAAGAATTAACTACAGAAATTGAAATCGGGTACAATATTATGCAAAAGCAGGATACTTTTATCAGATTAATAGTCAAACGAAACAGGAATTGATCAGGTAACTGTCAATTCACGATGAGCACATGTGACGCAGTTGATAGGCTGATTTTCTGCCAAAATTTCGTCCTTTCCTTTGCATTTATTGGCTAAAGCTCGTCGCAGACACATGACATGAAAGGCGTGTGAACATCTAGGCATGAAGCACAAAGGATAAGCAAAGAAAACGACAAAATTGATCGTGGCGTATTTATAAAAACATTAAATATGCATTAATGGATAAGAGTAGGATATTATGTATATATATATATATATATATATATATATATATATATATATATATACATATATATATATATATATGCTGTCAGTATATAATGAAAAATTGCATACGATAATAAATCCAATTCATTTAACAGACAAACTTCGTCCAAACTGGGCACTTATCAAGTACTTCACAAAATTCCCACGACATAGGCTTGAACAGGGCCGCATTTTCTTTAATTTAAGAGACGCAGTGAATGAGTTGAAAGACTTTGAAGCATGTGCGCACTGGTTTGAGTCCAGTTCTCGACAATTCTGACAACTACTTGATTTAGTCTTCATAATATCTACTACACATTATATATGCACATATGTTCTACACAACACTGCAAAATACAAATTTTTGTTTGCTCTGAAACCATTAAAAAAATTAAAGTTTCTGTGTCATGAAAGCGTGTGAAAATATCCGATTGATCCCCATTTCCAAGTACGCATCGAGTTCGACTTCGTGGTAGCTGGCTGCTATTTCGCCCCTCTCCTCCGAAAGCTTCAACATCGTTCATACAAATCACTAGAAATGAGGTACGATCTAATCTTTGTTGATTTGATTATACGGCACCTCATTTCCAGTGGTTAATATGAACGATGTTGAAGCCTTCGGAGGAAAGGGATGAATCAGCACTGAGCCACCACCAAGACAAACTCGATGGAAATGGTGATCAATCGGATATTTGCGAAGCCGAAAGTGCAAAGCGACTACTCGTGGAAACGCTAAAGGTGACGCTCGTACTGCGCAATCATTCAAGAAATGTCCAAATAATCCAAAACAACAAAATAGGCGATAATCATTAGTGATATATTTAATTATTGGTTACGAAGAAGAATAATTCGTCCCAAAATTTTTCCAAATTCAGATTCGTCTCAACGATGGTGAAATTTCGCTTCATTTTCAGAATTTCTTTATGTTATGCAGACTACCTCACAATGTCGCTATAATCTACATAACTCTCGCAAATTTTCCGCGTTTTGCTTATTCTTATCTTACACGAAACCAATTAATCATGATAGCTATCAACTGAAATAAACTTTTCAATCTTATTTTCACTTTTCGTCGCGGAGGATCACAATGCTGATTCATTTCGTAGCGCTTTAAGGTTTGCCGTCCCAGATGGCGCATGGCTTCGATTTGCATCCGAGTTAAACCACTAATCTCTCTATCTGGATTTAATTCCATACTAAGATTTTAAGCATTTTAACCAACTGCAATCTCTTCTTTTTAATTTCCGTTAATTTTCAAATACCGTTTTACCTTTGTAGTGGATTTTCTGTCAAGATAGCAATATAGACAGTGCATAGCAAAGGCCTCTTTTTATTTTTATGCCAATTAGAATGCCACTGAGATAGAAGTATGGCCTGTTTCTTGTTGTGACAGTTCCCTATTTCATGAATCTTACTCAAATCTGGGATAAAGTGCAACGTCTAACGATGAATAAACTGCAGAATACCTATGGGCAAAGGTGTGAAATCAAGCTATATTCAGCCAGTTTTTCCAAGCTTTATCGATTTAAAGGTAAAAAACTTGGATGTGTTATAGTTCCGCGTAATTTATTGCCTCTAATATAATGCGTAATCTGTAAACAATGCAACAACGGAGTAAAGTAAACTAACTTTAATAACTGTTTCATCTTGACATAAAAAAATTGACAAAAAAGAACAAAAAATAAAATATAATAAGCATCCATCGCATACACGACTACTTATTGTTAATTCGTCATTATGTTAACTTACTTGAAAACGATCGTCTTTTGTGGTTTCATTAGCGGACATTGAATGACATTGCTAATAGACGATGTATCGTTATTAGACTGACTATTCACAATTTCATTCTGATTAGCGTGTGTTTCATCGCGCCGAAGAACCGACGCATACATCATAGCCGAGAACGCCGCTTTATTCACCGCCTCAGCCAGTTGACTGCCGGCAAACTCAGCTAAATCAGCTGATTTCAGCAAAACAAATTCTCTACTTGGCCTAGAACAATCATAATCTGACCAACTGGCGTCGAAGTACGGCGCTCCCGCGCCGCTGGCCTGAATTCGTTGCTGACACACACCACAAATAAGTGCACCAGATCTACCGAAGCAACAGGCCAAACGCCGACCAGTCGTAGGCCTTACGAGTTTGTGTCGACTACCTAAATATATATATATATATATATATATATATATATACCATAAGTATGAAATATTTGAAAGTAAAATACAAAATACGATAAATCTGATACTTGTTCGTTACTTAGTGGAGACTGGGCATACTCTCAACTGGGAGGAATGCAAACGCATAGCAATACGTAGTACGTACTAGGGTGAGAGACTGATTCCAGGGACAGCTATAGAAATTAAATCTAGAGATGATATTCATGACTGAAACAGCTGTTGCAAAATCTTTAGGTCCGATTTGGAATACTGCACTAGCTAATGGAAGGAAAAGGCAATTGCATGAATTGGTAACTGAAGCTAGCTCCGTAAAAGATTAAGAACATCAGATTAAGATTGACTAATTAGTGGCTTTTATTCAAGAAATGAATAAACAATTATGAATATAGTCTTCAAATTTCATCTCTAACTATTCATTTGATTTTAAAACAAAGAGTGAACTAAATCTTAATTTCTGTTTACACCTCAACAAATTTGCATTGGAAATATTATACTAAAGAATAGTTAAAAAAGTAATAATTTGTCTGACGCGTGAAAGGTAAATTAATGTCTATTGGACTGCAGTTTCATTTAGATGTACGTACATGTGTATCCAAAATTAAAATAATTTAACCAAGTTTTTTCTAGTTATGCATACACATACACATGCACATGCGTGGCGTGCGCCAATAACTGTTATTAACTTATCTATCTTGAGTATAACTTAGTGGTTTGAATTGTAATTTAACATGTGCATTAGTTGTTCGGACTTCTGGTCTTATCACTCATGGCATGTTTTTATGACGAATGTTTCTGAATTATGGGTCTCCCCATCTCAGTTACGTCATTTACATTGAGTGTGAATAAAACGAATAGTTATTGCATGCAATTGATAAATTATTATTCAGCCACTCTGGTTTAAATTAGTAAGATGAAAACAACGGTTATAAAAATGCACACAGACACACATGTGTCACGCGAATATCTAATGAAATGTCAGTCTGTGGTATATAAATATTCTGACTAGAGGAAATAACACATTTGCTTTATTTGTTTCGTGATATGCATCTGATGAAGATCTACGGTAAAGTAGATCGAAATATTATGAAAATGGAAATTTACTGGAAAAATGAAAGCTGCGTTAGTCAAAACGCAGATCAGGTAATTTCAATTAATCCAGGTGCGCATAAACACAACTCCTTCAAGAAACATTTAACATGGAATTATAGCAGCAATGCCGTTAAATGGTATAACAAATATACGTTATTGAAACAACAAATCGTGAGGCAAGTGTCAAATATTTCCTTTTTAAGTATTTGTTTAAAACATGATGTTATTCCTAAATGTTTTCGTTTTAAATTAAATTTTAAGTTAAATGCTTATGGCATGTCTCTTAAGCATGACCTTTGTATAAATATTATAAAAACTTTGATTCGTGATTTAGTTAAACGCAAGATTATACTTATTAAGAAAAAAACTAAACTAAGATCGATGTTAACTTCTCTTTTGCACGCAGATGATTTTAAATGCATTGAGGATTTCAGTGATAAAGCCCGTAATAGAGAAATAAAAAAGTAAGAATTAGACATGATAAAAAATTAGCTGACTTGGGAATTTATAGACCCCAAGAAAGTGATAATTTAATGGGGACTAATAGAATAGTAAATCTATCAACATTAAATCTTAAGAAGGATCAAGTTGAACTACTTATCCGTGGTTTAAACCCGGCTATTCCTAATGAAATATCGGTTAGAAACGAATTAATTACTGAGGCTGTCAATACGGCAAAGCTTCTATCGGATAATGATAGGGTGAAATTAGAATTAGACGTTGCCTCAATGGCTTTAACACACCAAGAAGATAAAGTTAAGCCTTACTATGATATTAAACGTCTAAGATAGGATTTAGTATCAAATTATGTAATATGTCTGAAGGCGGATATAGGAGGAGCTACAGTTCTAATGAATCAATCTGATTATGACAATAAAATGATAGAACAGTTAAGTAATGCTGAAGTATACACTAAAATAACAAAAGACCCTACTGATAAGTTACAAGGGCAAGTAAATTATTAATCAATAAAATGATTGCTAATGAAGAATTGGATTCGACGCATGGTAACACTCTCATTCAAAGAGATACGGTTGCACCCAGAGTTTATGGTTTAGTTAAATTGCATAAGCCTGGTAATCCTGTAAGAATTATAGTGAATGTACAACACTCCCCAACATATAAAATTTCAAAGTTTTTGTGCCATAGAATAAGAAAATATTCCTATTTCTTAGAACATACCTTGATTAACTCATATCATTTAGTTGAAATTGTTGATAAATGTGTACTAGATGAAAAGGATAGATTAGTAAGCCTAGATGTAGTATCTATGTACACAAATATACCGGTACCTGAGGCTCTGGATTGTTTTAGACGTTTCCTAGTTGATCACCCACTAATATTAGAAGGAAGCAAAATGACGTTAGGACACGTCATGGAGATGATGTGTATTTGTATGTCTTCCACTTATTTTAAATTTCGTAAGGAATTTTATAAACAAATTAGGGGCGTTCCAATGGGACAGCCTTTGTCGGTCCCAATAGCCAATATCTTTATGCATTATTTGGAAAATAATCTGTTGGATAAAACTCTATTAAAACCAAAAGTGTACCTACGTTTCTTGGATGATATATTACCCATCTGGAACCATGGTGACAATGAATTGGTAAATTTATTAAATTTAGCTAATCAAATGAGCGAACTACAATTTACCTTAGAAAGGGAATCGTCAGGTGAATTACCATTTTTAGATGTCAAATTAATTAGAAATGGTCTGAAATTGGGAAGAGATATTTATAGGTAGGATACTTATTCAGGAATCCTCCTTAATTTCAAGTCCAATCACCCGTTTCGTATGAAAGTCGGGATCTTAAAGTCATTAACATTAAGAAGTCTCAAGTTAACAGATATAAAGCATAGGAAGTTAGAATTAGACAGACTACGCGATATATTCAAGACTAATGGCTACCCTCCTCATTTAATAGATACAACAATGAGGGACATGGTGAAGAAATTTAATCCTAGTTTGAGATACATAAAAGCAGATAAGGAGAAGGAAGAGCGGAAGATCATGTTATTACCGGACTCTATATTAAGTAGGAAAGTGAAATCAATAGCTTTAAAATACAATATGAGGACCGTTTTAAAACAGCCCCTTACACTAGGCACTATACTCCCTAACCAAAAAGAAAAGATTGAACCCTTAGACACTTCAGGAATGTATGAGATCCCATGCAATGATTGTAGTCACAAGTATGTTGGTGAGACCATGCGTCCAATCAAAGTAAGAAGAGGTGAACATAAAACTGCGTGTAAGTATGGACATATTGCTAAATCAAATCTTGCTCGTCATGTAGTGGAGACTGGGCATACTATCGACTGGGAGGAATACAAACGCATAGCAATATGTAGTCGTAATAGGATGACGAGATTGATTAGGGAATCTATAGAAATTAAATCTAGAGATAATATTATGAATGAACCAGCTGTTGAAAAATCTTTAGGTCCGATTTGGAATACTGCACTAGCTAATGGAAGGAAAAAGCAATTGCATGAATTGTTAACTGGAGATAGCTCCAGTAATAGATTAAGAACATCAGATTAAGATTGACTAATTAGTGGGCTTTTATTCAAGAAATGAATAAACAATAATGAATATAGCCTTCAAATTTCATCTCTAACTATTCATTTGATTTTAAAACAAATAGTGATTTCAACCTGAATTTTCTGTTTTACACCCCACCCTACCCATTGAAAATATTCTAATAATACAATATTTATAAGTAATAATTTGTCTGACGCGTGCAAAGGATAAATTAATATCTATTGACTGCAGTTTCATTTAGATGTACGTACATGTGTATCAAAATAATTTAACCAAGTTTTTTCTAGTTATGCATACATATACACATGCACATGCGTGGCGTGCGCCAATAACTGTTATTAACTTATCTATCTTGAGTATAACCTATTGGTGTGAATTGTAATTTAACATGTGCATTAGTCGTTCGGACTTCTGGTTTTATCACTCAAGGCATGTTTATATGACGAGTGTTTCTGAATTATGGGTCTCCCCATCTCAGTTACGTCATTTACATTGAGTGTGTTAAAAAAACGAATAGTTATTGCATGCAATTGATAATTATTATTCAGCCACTCTGGTCTAAATTAGTTAGATGAAAACAACGGTTATAAAAATGCACACACACACATATGTGACACACGAATATCTAATGAAAGGTCAGTCTGTGGTATATATAAATATTATGACTAGAGGAAATAACACATTTGCTTCATTTGTTTCGTGAAATGCACCTGATGAAGATCTACGGTAATGTAGATCGAAATATTATGAAAAAAGAAATTTACTGGAACAATGAAAGCTGCGTTAGTCAAAACGCAGATCAGGTAATTTCAATTAATCAAGGTGCGCATAAACACAACTCCTTCAAATACGAGACCAGTCATGAAGACAATACATCTCAGCATTTAGTTTAAAAGGAAGACTGTTTCTCGCATGGAGAAAACAAAAGTAGATGCAGATTTAGTACGCAAATTTCAAGCAATCACTGGAAACGTTAAACAAGCTAGACCATCTGCTCAAATGTGCCACAGAAGAAAAAACGCTTTTGTTGATCTCAAATATTATTTATCAATATAAACGTGTAAGTTGTCGAACAGAATACATAAGACGAACGCCCGGACCGTTACCAACTTGACTGAGAGAACGGCGCGATTTCATTGCCTGTTTCCGGCTGAATGGTGAATAAACGCCCTTCGTTGAACAACGAATCATTGAAAATTAACACGTGAATTAATCAGATGTTGCCTTTAAAATACGTACTAAACGCAGGAACAGAAATGAATAATTAATAAAGGAAGCACTTTAAATTAAACAATATCAGCCCGATTCATGTAAACAGAAAAAGCATCTATGAGTGTTGGGCCTGAATTAGAGTTAATGCGTGTAAATGATACGGCGTTTCCATATTCATTCAAATATATTTTTTGTCGAAAACACAACAATGTGTTCTAATTTAGATATTCGGGTAGAAAATTAGAAAAAATGTTTTACTTATTCTTATCTTGATAACACACAAGTTACCTTTAAAACAACACCAGGATATAAATAAGAAAACTAAATAATGGTGTATTTTTACGTCACATCTCTGTTTGAAAATGTGTCTGTTTACATACTTTCATAGAAAAATAACTGAATTAAATTGCGTATTGTGATATTTTTTTCTTTTTTTAATGAACTAACTTTTGCATAACTATACTATGCGTTCATAAATAAATCAGTTTGGAGAACACTTTACTTAGAAGGAAGGATAGGTAAAAGATATTAACGGACACTTGTAACCAGCATTGACAAGATTTGACTAACACTGCATCGGTTCAATAGGAAAAGCCAGTGTAAGTGGTAATTTGCCGTAAAGAACGGAATTTATTTAACAAAGATTCCCACGCGATAAAATACATCAAAGCTAACGAAACAAAGCGCACCATTCTAGTTAATATGAAAAATAACGTATAATTATGTGCACATAACGGCAATATAAATATCTGTATATAAACTCATCGAATGTACAAATAATAATGGATTTAACAACGTTTAGACATAGTGATTTGCATACACATGAAATGTAGTAGTGCATCTAGACAGCATCAGCTGTCTATTTAATCAGTGCGAACAAGATGGATTTATAGATTTTTATTTTTTAAATAAATAAGTAATTCATAAATAAAATAATACTGGTAATTATAGTTGTTTAATGAGTGTTAAAGGAAGATGTTTAATTTTTTTTATTAATTAAAACACAATCTAAAGTACAATTTACTAAAGGAAGAATGAAGTCCATGGTATAGAGCGAATTTGATTAGCTAATAGAAATTCAACTTTCGAGAATAGGATAACCTTGACCAATTAGATTTAGCAACTTCAAGATTTATTAAAAGTGGTATATAAAAATTAATACTGTTTGTCTTTTATTCACACTAAACCGTAATAAACATTCACTAACTTACTAATTCGGCATTTAAATGAACCTGGACTCCAGTATGGATATCAGTTTGTAAGAAAAGTCGGCTGAAGTGCAATAAGTGCTGGTTCAAAGGGCGTTGAATTATACACAGACAATCAATGAGTTTGTTGAGTGAAACACATTTTTGCGAAACTGGATTAATTGAAATTACCTGATCTGCGTTTTGATTAAAGCAGTTTTTATTGTTCCAGTCGTTTTCTTGCTTTAACAAAATATTTCAGCTGCCTTTATCGGCGGTCTTCTTCAGTTGGTCCATCTTCACTAGTTTAACACATGACACTAATGAGTTTGATCTACATTTTATAGACGAATGCAAGATAAATAATGCACAAATGAATGCTTGAGAGTTTTGTTTAAATTTCTATTTGTGCTGTGGCTAAATAATGATAACATTTACAGAGGATTGGAGTCGAGAATGGATCTCAAACCATTGTTGACATATATTGTGGCGGTGAAAAATTGCAGTGATGCATAAGTTTGGTCGCTAATCATGCTTATTTGATCGCACGTTGCAAAAGACTGTATTGTGCATTACCATTTTGATGCATTGATGCTGAATATGAATTTTATTTACCGTTTATCGTATAAGTGGTTTTCTAATTCTTAGTGAAGCTCTTTATGCATTTGGTACATCTGCTGATTTCAGCACTCGTTTTCTACACGTGAATAAATATGTTAATCTAGCTTCTTCTATTATTTCGATAGAATGACACTATATATCATGGCGGTGAGCCTTGTCTTTTTTATTAACTGCCAGAACTACGTGGATAAGCGCATTCATTTCTGTTTCAGCTTCATAGCGTAAACTGAAGTTTGTTAAGGCAACATGATGTCCTAACTCAAAAATATAATGAGCCAAAAATTAAGATTCCATTTCGAATAAGAGTTTGTAGTAATTGCTGACTGGGTCCGGTGACCAAATGCTTATTTGTGCGGCCTTCATGCTGGCCGTTGTACAGTGATCTAAATATGCAGACTATGTAGGACCGAGTGGTGGGAGACGGTTGATCTTACGTGGCTAATCACATTAGCCTGTGTGAGATGAAGATGAGATTAACGTCAGTGCTACGGAGGATTTCTTTTTTAAATCACGCAATTTCCCGGTTTATTGCACTAACTGGAGATTAAAGTAATTGCAGATTGATTCAATTGCTGTTGCTTTCTTTCAGCGGTTGTTGCTAAAGTCATCTATTCTCGTTTGTAAATGAATTCGGATAGCCATTACTTTGAAAAATATTATTTATTATGTTCAGATCTATCAGGGTCCTGTACTTATTACCTATCTTTCGTAACCTATTTGTTAGAATTATCCTGAAGCTCTAATATCGTCTACAAGGTACGGCAACTTTTAAGGAATCTACTGTCCTTTAAAAGGTGTTTTCCACTGAACTACCCGCGAAAAATTATCCCCTTCTTCCTGTATGGTTCGATTGGCTAAATACAAACATTTAGTCTTATTCCAACGTTATGGTGAATTTTGTTCCTTTGCGCTCATCTAACACCTGAAAAATTATTCTCCGCCGTGTATGACCAAAAGCGCGCTGTCCACACGCTTTTATGTGGAACCCAGTTCTATTATTGGTTATAAACTCGCTGTTTACAGATGACGCGTTCACAATCTGCCAAAGTTAGAATGATACAGTTTTCAATTGCAATGGCGAAAACTACAAACAGCTAATGTTCGTGACTACATAGAAATTGTTCAGCCGACATTTTCAGTCACGTAAAATGTATGCAAAACTGCTAGTGGTGAAAGCAGCACATCTAATTTTGCTTTCTGTATATATGCTATGCAGTTTGATCCTCGCTAGTCAACTTTCCAACATACTCTGATGATGATTATGGAAAGTCGAAACGCGTCAGTGCATTGCGATTGGCGGTAGTTTTGTTATGTTGTTCGACGACTGGTTAAATACAATGGGATTGGTGTTTATTTCAAGTTCGAAAAATGGATTAAAATAATTGTTACCACCAGCCGCGCAATCAATTATCGTTTAAAGTTTATTACTTTTCTGTAGCCTTTTCTCAAAGATACCGTCTGATTGGTTACCTTGATAAAGAGATAAAAAAGTGTCTCTAAACGTCCGAAGATGTGAAATGAAAATGAGCTCCAACGAAACAAATTTGGACAGAGATATAGAAACCTCGCCACTATTACATGAGGGACTTAGAAGATAAAAAGATCATTAAAAAACCACAATAAGTAAACCTATGAGGCAACTTTGGTTACTATGCTCAACTCTTAAAATACAAAGAAGTTACAAATAAATTTGTTTTCATTGTTTCATTTCATTCGCCATTATAATAAGGTACGAAATTATGTTTCGAAATATCCGAAGGCGTGAGTTGAGAAAGAGCTCTAGGGAAACAAGTTTGTACGGGGGTAAACAAACGTCATCAACAACACACGTGGGACTTGAAAAATAAAAATAATAACATAGATATCACATTTAGGAAAAAATAAGGTAAATTTGGTTAGCATGCCCAATGGCAAAATTGCAAAGAAGATACAAATTTTTGTATTTTCTATATTTATTCGTTTCTGAGATGCGGTGTAATCAATTTTCTGGATAAGGATAAAAATGATGTCTCGAAAAGTTTGAAAATGCAAAACGAGGTGCCCAAACAAACCAATTTTGATCGAGATATAGAAACCTCATTAATAATACATGAGGGACTTAGAAGATCAAAAGATTATTAAAGGGCCACAACTTTGGTCATCCTTGCTCAACACATAAAATACAAAAACGATACGAATACCCATTTGCTCTGTTTAGTTTTTGGAAGATACTGTGTGATCATTTGCCTTGATAAATATACAAGAAATTATGTTTCAAAACTTCGAAATACGCGAAATGAGAAGGAACACAAAATAAAAAAAATTGAAAAGGATGAAACATCGTCATCGATACACAGAGAGCCTAGAAGATAAAAAGGTCATTCAAAGATAATATAAAATAAGACTATGACGCAATTATAGTCACAATTCTTAACACCTAAAAGAGAAAAAAGTTACATATTCATGCTCTTCACTGGTTCATTATTTCACAGATACTGTGCGAACAATTTCCTTGAAACAGAGACAAGACAGCATGTTTCGAAAATTCGGAAGGCACCAAAGGAAAATTAGGTCCAAGAAATAAATTAGGATAGAGATATGCACACACCATAAACAAAAACAAGGGCTGAGAGGATGAAAATGATTATTCAAAGACCACAGTAAATGAATCTATGACACAACATTAGTCAGTATGCTCAACTCCTGAAGTACAAATATATACGAAAGTCGATGCTTGCTCTATTTAAATCGTTTCGAAGATACTATGTGATCAATTACATTGGCAAAGGGAAGTAGGAATGCTTCGATAAGTCGCGTATATTAGAATTTACCGCTTGGTCCTCAAATGCATAAATAGAAATTGTGCCATTTATCTATAGATAAGCATACAACGCTCATTTTGAATAAAATTAAATAGAATTCATAAATTAAAGAAAAGCCATACCAATTCGTAAAATCAAGATTAAAGCTCAACTGAACATGCAAGTTTAGTATTTCGCCGTACCGCATCAGTCCATAACTAGATAATTTGAATATTCATTTTAAATGGGCAAAAGGGAAGTCAAAATCAAAATTACATGAGAAAATATAAATAAATGGCCACTAGTAAAAACAAGAAACAGATTATTCGGTTATGTACAGAGTTGTATTCATTTTACTCAAACAGTATCTATCTTACCGGCACTAGAGGTTAAATAGTTAACACGAGTTGCTTCAGTAACTGGACACCAGCCTTTGTGACCAGCATTGGCAAGATTTTCCTGACGCCGTGTCAATTCAGCACGAATAGCACGAACAGCCCAACGCAACAAACTGACATCGGACTGGCAGTTCACAAGAAGACCTTCAATAAGAGCGTCCGTGAGGCTGCGACCGACACGATTGGTAGAGTGCCCAATATTTGGCATCGCCAATTCCTTCGATTCAGATAATTTTGGAGTTGCCTCTACACACTCATCAGCCTATACAAAAAAGGAACAATATCTTGCTCTAAAACATGATTATCATAAATAATAGTATGTAGGATAAATTTTAAAAATGAACTTCGTGAAAATGTTGAATATGTGCATTACTTGTGAGATGCATAAATTTCCACAGGATTTCAAAAGTGCTATGCCCGGATTCAATTTGAGTTAATATTATGTCAAGACGAAGACCTTTCGAATTAGACCAATTCCGATGGGTAATGAAACCAGTATTCTACGGTCTAAAACAGTTTTCTCGTAATCATTCAAAAATTCGGACTGACGATCAATGAGACTTAGCCGGTCTGAACGGCAACAGCAGAAATTCTTTGTCATATAAAGCTTCAAATATGGGTTTTCTGATAGTTAATTCGTATTGCATAGGTAGCGACAAAATTTGTGCAAGCGTACCAAAGCTAGAGGTAAATTTCTGGTCACTGATAGAAAATTTGAAGACAGGTATCTCGAAATAATATTCTAAAGGCAGTTCTTGCTAATCAGCCTTGGTTGGTAGACAATTTAAGGGAGGAGAAACACTAAGTACAAATTAACCATCTAGCACTAGAAAAGGCAATCCAGACATTTTTACAGCCAAGGAATAACTGAATATCCTTCGTAGTTACACGACAGTGAAGTATCAGATCCAAAACACTGGTGTAGTGTTGTACTGTCTGTCTGGTAAAAACACTAAGCACAATTAGGTAGTATAAATTTACTCTATATACTTTATTATGTACAGTCCTAAAAAACATAACTGCAACATAGTTTAGAACGCATATGATAAGGGAGTTGACAGTAGTCAAGACCAGTAAACTAAATCTCTTCCTACTATGGAATATTGAGCAGGTAAAACTTGTAAAGCTATTGAAGGAATACTTTTAATGGATTCGAAATTCTCTTTTAATAAAAAGGAAACATAGAAGACCGCGTGGTCAAAGCGGTGACCACCTGAACGCACGCGTTCCTGGCTTACTGGCTACTCATCAGTAAGTGCCGTCACCACTCCTCAAATCCACTATACACGTGATGAAGCATTGTAGGAAAATTGAATGGTGAACATCGCTTGACCAAAACAAAAGTGGGCTTGTGCGTAATGCTGGCTCCTACTCAAGAGTTGTTCGTTGGCATGAAACGCTATTGTATAAGAGATCACGACTTGTGCTCATCTTCACTTTTGTAGATCATCATAAATGCATTTAAACCTACAACTAGGTAGGCCACGCCGAGTACATAATTGAATATACGCCAGTTCTCCATAAACTAGACAATATACATATTTTATTTTAAGTATTATAGTTGTAAATTCAGTTTGTAAAGCATTAAATAAAATTGGCGGTTAAAATTTCACTCAAAAAATATATATCAGGTAAATCATTGCGTACACAGCAGTGAAAAAGCTGAAAAAAAGTTTCTTCGTCCTACTATGTGGTGACTTAAAGGTTGTAATATGACTCCAAATTAAACAAGAAACGCCGACATCAAAGAATTGCGATTTTCTACACGGAGATTTGAGCATGATCCACGGGCAAAAAATGAAATCCTTATTAAGAAGACGCACTATGCCAAAAAATACGTTCATTTATTGGGTTCTGGCATTGAAACATGTAGAAATTAAATCATTTTTATGCATTAGGTATGGTGCGCGTATTAAGAAGTTGGTTCATATAGAAGCAAGTAACAGAACCCAAGGCAGCACAAACCAACAGTTGAACAAAATTGATGAACGCGTTTTGTGTTTAATGCCAAATCAAAATTAGGAGTTGGTACTACTTCTTACAATAGAGTCGGAAAAATATGCGGTACAACTTCATTGGGATATTCATATTTGAGGAATAATAGAGCCAATTCATAATATAGGGAACATATGATAGCCAATTACAACGAAAAACAAGGTAATAAACTAAATTATCAATTCACTAGAAACGTTGCTTCTGATGCAAGGTTGCGGGCTTGTGATAAATATCAATCCAATTGTATAAACATATAACAGTACAAACTAAGCATTATATAGTGTAGAAAAGGTAATTCATCCTGTAGTCCAGTTTCGATCTTTTATGGAGATTTTAAATTATTGTACAAAATATTCCTGCGGACGGGGCTCGAATCGGGGCACACTTGCTTCGAAGTTTATAATTCTATTCACTGCGACACCATGTCGCACACCAATCAAAGTTTTCAGTTATTTACTAAGTTATGTTTTCAAATAAATGCTTGCTTAATTTTATAACTTTTCAATTTAAAACCGCTTTCCTGGGTAGCGTGATGTCTGTTCTATGGAGATAGATTGGGGGTGACTAGATGGACAGTTAGGTCTAAAGAAGTGCAAAATAGGCTATACCTAAAGGAAGGACTACCGAGAAGGCATAAGTTAGTATATAATTGGAAATTGTATGAAGTGTGCGTTACGCTGGCGCAGTGGATCGAGTCGCAAACTTCAAAGCAAATATGGCAAGGTTCGAGCTCCTTCCGCGGAAAATTATGTACAATACTTGAAGGTTTCCAAAAAAGAACGAAAGCGCTCTACTGAATTGCCTTGGCAACCATGTACAGTGCTTAGTTTATAATGACACATGTACAAATAATGCGATTAATGTTTACATCAAGCTCGAAAATTTGATACAAATACCATTAACTCGATGGCTGACGGTGAAAGCAGTCAGTTAAATAGTTAACCAAAACCCGTAAGGTAAAGTAGAACAGTTCAGTTTTATCAATCTATGCTCTATTCGTAAAAGCTATATAATAACAGTTAAAGCAGGTCGTGGAATTATCTATCGTCAAATTGTAATGTCTAAAATATAAAATAATGGCGCAAATTTAAGGATTTCACATTCGGTTTAAGTCAGATTCAGGATTAATCAAAGTAAAGTACGCAAGTATCTTCCGAAACAATTGATTACAGTTCGCTAATGATGCATAAGAATGGCACAAGTGTAAAATGACTTAGAATTTAATTCTAATCGGTCATCTGCTTTATCATATAAACGGAGGCAAGATCAGGAGAGCATTTACAGATATAAAAGCCAAGCTTCTGCAATAGGGTAGAGAAAATTCAAAATCTAGATTTTTAGCTTCCAAAAATTGTTAATTTTGCAATTGATATGGAGACTTCGCATGCAAACACTAATTAGCATATTTGTGTTTAACAAGCTAGAAAACTGACTACCAGACTTGTTCCAACGATTAAAGGCTCTCAGCAAGCGATAAAGTAACAGGGCAAAACAAAAAAGAGGCCAAGCGAGCATCAATAAAGATATCATACTAAGTTATACACAACGCGTAAGTGGCTCTATGCGGCGCGCTGAAAACGATATAGTAGTATGGTTAAATATCAATACGCATAGCCAATAGTAATATAGCAATGCCTTATATGAAGTGAAGCTAAAAATAATAACGTAAAAATGTGTGGCGCATCTAGAAGGAAATAACCATCCCTCTCATTAGCGCAAAGCAGTTACAATAGTTCAGTCGATTCCCCCGATAACTGTCATCAAAAGAAGGTGCTAACATGCACGACCCTCTTAGATAGCAACGTTCAGGCCATAGTTCATTACCACCTTTTTCACCATATTGCGTAATACCGTCTTCAATCTGAAAATACTAGTTTCAAGAGATCCAGTGGTATTCTTGGATGTATCGGGTCTTCTTTTATACTCCAGTATGCCTAAGGTAACACATTATAGTTTAGGCAGGCATAAGTCTATTTTCACTCGTAACTCATCCTACGAAATTATTTTATTGCGCTAAACAAGACAAATTAAGTGGGAAATAAATAGATAATATATTATGCATTGCCGTTATGTGTTAGGCACTGCGTATCAAGTAACAAGAAAGTTTTTACAGAACCAGAAGGATATTTCGAAGTCAACATAACACATACGTTCTGAGTTTAAAAGCGACTCATCAGTAAGAGCCGGAATTAGGTCACAAACCCACCATATATTTGGTCAAGCAAATTGCCCCGTCCATTTGTCCCACGCTTTTGAGCAAATATATAGAGGGGTTGAGATGTGATACCAACTTCTACTGATAAACCATTAATAAATAGGCACGAAACACAAGTGTTCATGAGATTATAAATTATGTGCATGCTGGTTTCTATATATGCTTATTATTAATTTTGAACTAACTAGTTGCTAGCCACGCAACGCCTAATACATAATTGCAAATAAATAGATATGTCATGACAGAAAAAATGCCACAAAAACGCAACGATTGAAACTTATCCTAATAGTGCAATAAGATATGCCCTTTTTAAAGTTAAGTTAATATTTCAAAATAACTTTATTTCGACGGAAAAAGTTACAGGAACAGGTAGGATAGTTGACAATTTGACGTTTAAATCAGGTTATATTTGTGCTTCATAAACTGATAAGAAAAGGAAGATGAAGAAAATCAGGGTGTATAATAATTCATTTACAAATTTATAAGCCCTTTCTTAGTAAGGTCTTCAGATAAAATCTTGCATATTGCATCCTGAATGGAAATACATATTACTTGGCGTTCAACTCGCGCAACAAGAAAATTTCGCTTTAAATTACTTAATTTTCAAAAGGTAAAGACAGCAGAAAACGGAAGTGATTCACTGTGCTATTATGATTACAATTCAACTATATTAGAAGTATTCAGTTTTATTCTAGCGATACAACTATGATTATTATTATTATTTTTATCAGTGTTAGAGTAATTGTCGACATTGAGGTAATTTGTTCCACCTAGAACTGAACAACGGCAAACAATCGAACAAATTTTAGTCATTCACAATATTTATAGTTGTTTCTAGGCTAAACAATCCAACTAAAATTATTGAGCGTATAACAAACGTGTTATGGTAAAAGCGTAAGGCAAGGAGCAAACAGCTATGAATGATCGATTTACCGGAGACACCTCGTTCACACGAGCTGTATAATCCTCATATACTTGATTAAAGAATCTTCTTTTGCGGTCAGGATCCATATGAAGGAAAAACGGAATTGATGAAGCAATTGAATGATGCATAAAATAGGTACAACCAAGCATATTTCCATATTTAATGCAAAGCTTTATACAAAATACAAAAAAAACTAATAAAATGATTGCACCTGTTGTTACGGTAAATTATTAGAAGTGTATATCGTAGGCTGGATACAGAACGACAGTTATGACGACGAATAACAATTCCTTAAAGTGCAAAGCACATATAAAACATTACTTTGCGAATGATAAATTATGTTATGGAATTGGTGTTTAATTCAAGATGGTCTCTAGGATTGAAATAATTCATGCCACCATCCGCGGAATGAATTCTTGTCTATTCTAGAAACTTGTAGCATATAACAAACCACATTTTATATGTAATTGCAATTAATGACGACCAAGTATGTCGAATAGTTTAAACGGATGTCACGGAAGATATTTCTCAAGTCAAGTTTGCGTGTATGATATAAACACTAATCCATGGTTATTAAGCCAGTCACAAAAGATACAGTGACAATGAATTGTGTAGAAAACTCACTGAACAATTTCTAAGGCAGCTGGTAGGTATGATCGAAATATTCTCCAAAGGAAAAGAAAAGCTGATTGGGTGAGTGTCATCAAACTATTTCAACGAAAACGGAGTAACTGCAAAAATTGTGTTCCAGTCAATTTTTACAATACCTTTGCAGAGGATGTTGATGCTTCATCTTTAGGGATACACCTGCATGTATTAGGATGTCTAATTTACTTCATTTTACCTGTCCATATATGCAAAGCTGAAACTTGACGAGTAAAGTCGAAACCGACGTTCTAAAATAATAGTCCAATTTTAATGGCTAAAACCGCGTGTCAACCTGAAGACATTGAAGAAATGTTTTACAGCTCAAAAAAAGTACAACTACAATCATTCAGTTAACCCATAAGCAGGAACATCCAAATTATAAACTCGAAGACATTCAGTGTATAAATATTAATTATATGACAGCTTTTTATTACAACTTTTTTTTAGGATTTTCTATATTAAGAGCTCTAGCTCTTAGATAATCAAGACTTTCAACAAGCAATATGAAACGACGGGCGTAACCAGGTTACGTTTAGCTATGTGCTGAAATACCATAGGTATAACTTAGTTTAATGCAATAACTTAGACTAATGCAATTAAATAAGTGTACAACGCTGAAATCATTGTAAATATTAGACAACTAGTGCTTCACTGTCGCAAAATCATTCTTTTGTGATCATCAATTCCTAGTAGGAATGGATGGTTGAGATTTCGAGTTTTCCTTTTCTTATATGGTCTTCCACCAAAGGCTGGTGAACACCAATTTCCCCACGCCTTTGATTTCGAGGCAGCAATAGCCAGTTTTATTCAACAAACAAAACATGATCTTCGCTTCCAACACACATATTCACATTACGACAAAAATCTACTATGGAATGCTGACTGAAGATTAAACCAGAATTCTACACTTTACATGATATAGGGTGACTGTATTCAGATAGTAACAGAAAGGTAAATTAAATCGTTAGTTATAAGACTGGCTAAGAGCCGGTTATGGGAAGTCCAGAAATTGTTATGGCTACAGGCTACGCTGTCAACCTTAAAATTGTGTTTGGTTTTATAAAGCTTACAAGTTCCCGGTAACTTTATAAAAATCTTTATAGCTTCTATATAACATTTCGGACTATACGCCTATAAAAAATTAGTCTTTTCGAAAATATTAGCATGAAGATTAACCTGTACAGAGAAGCACAGCCACATCAAATTCGGAGAGGCTACTTTAACACAATGGTACAAAAGCACACGAGAAATGCGTAATGAGTAGAAGCCTGTAAAGAGTTATTTGATCGATGATTATTGCAAACTATAGCAGTTGAATAAAAATCGGAACACAACTAAGGTTTCTTGAGCATGTCAAAAGCTGCTCTACTAATTTATGTATTAAGCATGGAATACCTGGCAGAAAATTATATCATCTATAACAAGGAGGGCATGCGATAATCAACATGAAAAATTCGTATTCTCGTCTAAGCGTTCGATTTGTACTTAATGGCTATCAAACAAATGGAATCAGCACTACACTCCAAACCAACTAGACATTTGACCAAGTCATGTCAACAAACGTGACTCAGTGTAGGCAGCGTTTTATTTAAACTTTACACCATACAGTAAACAACTTCTTTCTAGGCAGGCCATACCTAATAATTAATTGCATATACGTTAAATCCTAGCATCCATGTTACATTTTACGATAACTGACATGGTACCAATCCACTCATAATTGATTTGACTAACATAAGGAAAAGGATAGAAAACAAACAGGTATCATTTAACCATTTAGTTCCCAATTTCACGATTATTTTTGTCTTCAATGAACACGACTGTGAATAAGTTCTACAAATTTCAAGGTAAAAGTAGAGTAGCTTATCGCAAATTTCATTTGGATGAATCGATAACTAAATGTCTACAATGAAATATGAAAATGAAACAAGACTATTGGATTTCTCATATTTCACTAGCTGAAAAAAATCCAGAAAAACGGAATAATTAAAAAATATAACACTTCTACTAATACTACTGCCAGGGAAATATGTAAGGAAATGCAATAATTGGTTAGTAATTTAGGTAATTCACGTAGCCAGAATGGCGTAAAGAGATAGTTCATAGAAACTATTTGGTTACGTTTCTTATGTTGATATTTTGGCTTGTATGCCAAATTTTGTATATAAAAAATCCCGCTATTTCACATTCCCTGCGGAGCTAGCTCCGTAAAGCCTGAAAAGAATCATAGTAGATACGCAAAGTTTTAAGAAGCGATCTGAATATTGCAGTTAAATCGAGCAGAAATCACTGCATTAATTTTGTATTAGCTATCGTGATTGTTAGCAAAATATGCTTACCTGAAGTACACGCGAGACCAGCATTGACAAAGGAATGAACACAGATGCCTTCGTAAATAGAGTTTGAAAAAGATTGCTCGATTCTAAAGATTAAAAAACCATAGAGGATATCTAGCTTAGCATAACGAAAATTCCAAAATTACATAACACAGACAAGAGTAACAATTGTACACTTCATTTTAGCAAGAAAAAACTTTAATGTTGACAGAAGCTGACAGATTTATGACAGAACAATACTTTGAAAGATATTTGGCACTAATGTGTCGTAGAAGCACCACAGAGGAATACAACATACCTGCAGCCGGAAGAAATACCGATTCAGTTTTATAATATTTATTGATAAACATTACGAGTACTGACTTCCGAGGAGCAAATTGGATCGTAAAACTTGATCTAGTATATATATATATATATATATATATATATATATATATATATATATTCAGTACCCTTCTATGTAAAAAGAAATTTTATTAGATACAAAAACCGTTTCTTTCGCAATTTATTTTCAAGTATCTACAAATGAACATCACTTTTTATATAAATTGAAAGACAAACAAGATAGAAAAATGTAAACATGGAGAGTGTGAAATAAGAGAAACAACCAATCAAGAGCGCGCGTCACTTCCAGTTGAAGCTCAAGAACTGGATGTGATGCGCGCAATTGATTGGTTGTTTCCCTAACTTCACACTCTCTCCATGTTTACATTTTTCTATCTTGTTTTAGATTCCAATTTATATATAAAGCGACGTTCATTTGTAGATATTTGAAAAGAAAATTCGAGAGAAACGGTTCTTTTATCTATATAAAGAGATGTTCATTTGTAGATATTTGAATAGAAAATGCGAAAGAAACGGTTCTTGTATCTGATAATATTTCCTTTTATGTTTGCACATGGAAAGGGAACACAAATGTTATTAAGTCTCGAATTCCAAAAGAAAATATATATTCGTTTGAAATGCAACCTTTGATAAAATTCTTTGTACCCTTCCCATGTGCAAAAACAAATTTTATCAGATACATGAAACGCTTCTTTCTCATAATATCCTCAAGTATCTACTAATGAACATATCTTTATATATAAATTGGAAAGCAAAACAATATAGTAATATGTGAACATAGAGAGAGAGAGAGTGAAAAACTGTAACCTATCAATTGCGTGCGTCACATCCAGTTCAAGCTCGATGCCTATACATGCCTCATCTGATTGCATAAATCCGGCTGCAATTTGTTTATCCATAAGACTTAGTATGTGGCTAGCTCCCTTTTGTTTTTGCATTTAATAATTACTTTGAATTCTACGTCTGGAGAACATGCGAGTAAAGTTTCAACGACGTGTTGCACAATTGCAGACGTGTATTCACCATTTGATTTAAAACAGGCGTTTAAGTTACTATGTTCTCTCATTCGAGTAATTAACCGTCTGGTCGATCGGCCTACGTAAGTTGATCGACAACTTGCGCATGTATATTGGTAAATAATATTTGATGTCGACATTAACGGCTGTTTCTCTTTGATTGCTGGTAACGGCAAGTGTGCTACCCTAAATAACACTCGTAGTTTAACTGCATCAAATGTGCGTGTTAATGCCGCTTGAAAATTCTTTTGTGTTTTTCGGGAACATGCATCCCGCTTAAATAGGATGTTTAGGTTAGATACATACTTGAGGAGATTATGAGAAAGAAAAGTTTCTTGCATCT